>MU614732.1:0-44005 GCA_025201725.1 Chytriomyces sp. MP71
AATGGCAACAAAATTGGGATAAAAAGGGTGCGCTAGGCGCAAAATACAGACAACATTGACAACTCGCTTAAAGCTTTATTACTCTTTACCGGTGAAAAACCGACATGATGCCTCATGCGTGGGGCCGTGGAAGGACGTTCAGGGCCAAAAAGATATTATGTTGAGGCAGCTGATAGCGTGCTGGTTCTCTGTTTGGTTGCCTAAGGCAGCTTTGTGAACTGATAGTCTGAAGGAGCTGAATTTGCAGAGGATTGACACCAAGTTCATTATTTCTACTCCATCTCTTGCATCTTTCTTCCATGGTTCACTTTGAAGGTGAAAAAATTGCCTTCTTGGGGTCGTAACAAGGAAAGGGAAATTGGATAAGGGAAAAGGAATGTGTCTGAGTCATGTGATTGAGCAACAAAAAGCCCAACTCAGACACGGTTTTGTGTCCTCAGAAATCATCCACAAATGGTATTCATTCCTCGTGCGTCGTCCGCTAACAGTGGTACGTGACTCGATGGTCAGTCTGTCACGTCGCTGGCTCATCGTCCACATCCAGTGATCCCACGCAAAGAAGTGCGCGACTTCTTCTCCGATCAGAAGCAGTCCTCGCTCTTCCTGCAAGCATTTGCCATCATCCAAGCCAGAGACAGCAACGACCCCAAGTCGTTTGCGCAGGTCGCCTCGATCCACGGATTGCCCAACACGGTTTACGACAACTTCCCGTCTGAAAAGCAAGACGGCGGTTATTGCGTCCATGGTGCTGTGCTATTTCCGACTTGGCACAGGTGAGCGTGCACGTGTTAATCGTGATCAGGTTTTAATTCAGTGATATCATTGACACTTTGTCACAAACACGAATCCAGGCCTTATATTGCCCTGATTGAGACTATCATCATCGAGGCTGCGATCGATCTAGCCAAAAAATATACTGTGGACACGCAGTTATGGCTTGCCGCTGCGCAAAAGATTCGCTTCCCTTATTGGGACTGGGCAAACACGGCTAGCCAGCAAGACGGAGTTCCAGACATTCTCTGTGCCGAGACTGTCACTATCAACGCGGCCCCCAGCGGTCAAGCTCAGATGATCCGAAATCCTTTGGCCAGCTTTGACATTCCCCTTCATATGAGGCAGGCCTTTCCAAACGAATTGGGCCCTTTGAAGACGTTTGAGAGGACAGTGCGGTTCCCCATCAACCAAAGAGACGTCAAGACAAAGTCCGATTTAGGAAAGTTGAAAGTGTGGGTTCGACTTTTAATTTACCCTTGTGACGCGCTTTTCTCACAATTTCGTTCAGTGCCATGAAGTCTTTGAGTCCCCAATTGCGCTCTATGGTCCGCGTTCTCTTTGATGGAACTGTGACAAAGTGGGCTGATTTTTCAAACCACAGCATGGACAATAACCACACGCAACCTGGAAATTATCATTCTCTGGAGTATGTACATGATCAAGTACATGGTACCATTTCAGGGGGTGCGGGCCACATGGGCTATCCTGAAGTGGCCGCATACGACCCAATCTTCTACTTTCATCACTGCAACATTGATCGCCTTCTTGCACTTTATGAGGCAACATTCAATGTTTACATAGATGGTGCTCTTGCTGGCAAGCCACTTGCACCCTTCCGCGACTCTGCGGAAGCGGCGGCTGCCTGGACGAGCACAGAGGTCCATGATACGAATGTCATGTCGTACACGTACACGGAGCTAAAGGAGAAAGGCCGCCCTTTGCAGCAGACGCTTTTGAGCTTTTATGGAGCGCCGGCGATTGTGACTGGTCAGAAGCAGCAACCCCTTCAACCCGACCCAGTGGCGCAGAAGCCTATCCAAACCAACCTTGCTGTGCAAAAGCCCTTGCAACAGCAGAGCAACGATTTTGTGGGAGACATTCAAAAAGGATTCAGTAATCTCCTCTCCAGCACGTTTGGTGGTAGTGCCAACCACGCTGTGAACCAAGGCACCACTTCTCGAGGCCTCGAGCTGAACACTTCGAATGGACCATCTCGTTACGTGCCTCCAGCCGCAGAGCCACCTGCCTCTGAGCCTCACGCAACTGTGTCCGCACAGCAAACTTCCAGCGCGTATGCCCACTTCAGAATCCAGAAAAACTGTCTCAACGGACCTTTCACTGTGCGTTTCCTGGTCAACAACCATCCAGCCGGCGAAAGCTTCGTGTTTGCACGGCGCAAGAAGGATACCTGCTCAAACTGCTTGGACTTGGACGACCTCTTGCTCGGTGGTGCTTGCAGCTTAACGGAATCCTTTCGTGCCGCGGGGATTTTGGAGAGACCTGAGGCTTGGCAAAGTGCGGTCAAGGTTCAGATTTTTGATTGGGAAGGGCACACGGTTGGGTTGGAGCGGGTCCCAACTTTTCAGTTGATCCTTCGAGGTGCCGTAGTGAAAACTGTCGGATGCGGAGTGCAGGGAGTGAACGGAGTGGAAAAGAGACGCAACTGGAGTGACGAACTCTTAGTGCACTTTGACCATCGCGCTTAAAATGCTTTATCATCTTCCCTCCCCATTAACTTCGCTTTTCATTATTTCTTTCATACATTATTCCGTTATGAAAGGATAAGCTGGCGAGACAGGCGCGCACTCATTATTGACCTGAGCTCACGAGGTGTGTGTTACCGGGCGCGTGTCTCAGAGTCCTAACCCCACCGCATCGTTCCGCTTCAATATTAAATAGTTCAGATGCAAGATTTTTACCAACGAATCGGTGTATAAGATCCATATCGACCAGTTTACGCTGTAGATATGGTAAAATGTGATTGCCTTTAATTCCATCCAAAACCAAGTGATCAACGCTCCCATTCGAAGAAACGAGAATCCTGACAAGAATGTTCTTTACGGCATCATCTGGTCCTTATTGATGCCACCAAGCGCATTTTGGAAGCCGCCCACGCATATGGCGACGTGCGCATGCAGATTCATGGCGAGTGGATTAAATTCAACGCAAGAGTCGATTGTTGCTACTTTTTTACAAGGAAGGGCTTCATGATCGTTTATGGAAGTTCGAACAAAGACTGGCATCAGCGAAGTTGCGAATAGGGTTGTGACTTGAATTCGGAGCCATGATTTGTTTGTTACAAGGAATTGACTGATTCCACGGGAGTTGAGCTGGGTTCTGCAGCGTCCTGAGTTGCGCGTACTCACTACTGAGACAAGTGTTTTATAGAAAAAACATATGAACACATCAACCCATCAAACAACTACAAGCGATACAGCATTTGAATTCTTGGCCGAGCGATTGTCTGTTGCAAATTAAAGAGTACAGTCGTGAAATGGCCTTTGTTTATAAAGTGTGACGGACAACTTTGACAGTGCATTCGCCCATCGGAACACATTCAAGGTTGCGTGCATCTTTTATTTCATTTCAACGATTTTGAAGTAATCAGACGCAATAACTCCGTTCACTCCCTCTGACAAGATAACATTGTTCGGTGATCTGAAGAAGCGAATCCCATCAAACATCGCCTTCTGGGCGTCAATGAAAATCAAGACTTCGCAAGTTTTGCGCATCCCGCTAATGACGCCGCTTTCCCCTGGTCTCCCCACAGCAAAATGAATGTGGTTCCGATTCATGCGGTTGAGGCCCTCGCGTTCTGCGGGTGAGTGATATTTCAGATCTCAAAAAGTTAAGTCAAGGCTCGTACGAATCGCGGGCCAGCAGTGTAAGTAGGTTCCATGTATAACGATAGGAATGTCAGAGGGGTCCGAGATTTCTTCGAGGGCCACGTTGACCTGTTGTTGACGGTGACCTGAGACTTCTTCGGTGAAAGTTCACTGGACCACAAACCTGCCGCGAGTGGCCCTGGTTTGCCTTAATGATCCAGACTCCGTCTACTTCCGCGAGCGAGAAGCGCTGCTTGTCGTTCGAGGAAACAAGTTGTTGGAAGTCTGCGAGTGTTTTGTTCTTGAACTGGGGGCGTTTAACCTGTTGAAGGCTTGATCAGGCCGGAGGTGGCTAATCAGATCAAGCGGAGGGATTACCAAGTCGTCGAGACGCACAAATCCGTCGCTGCGCATAGGAATCTTTGGGTCGTGTCGCAGGATCTTGGACACGGCTTTCGAGAACAAAACATCTGGGGGCAGGTTCCCTCTCCGGCTCTGGTTCTTGGCTGGTTGGCTCAGGCTACATAAAGACGATGCGGAGGAGGACATTCCTTTTTTTTCTTTTGTTTAAGTGGGCCAGTTCAAGCCACACTGCGACTGTCCCACCCGAGTCATTTAATGGAACCGGTGAAGAACGCCAACTTCCCACCTTCAACATTGTGTACATACGCAACGTAGCACCCTTCCAAAATTCAAAAACGCTTTTTATTCTGTGGCGCAAAACTTCATTATCTTCAAACATTGCGTACATTGCGAACGACCTCCAACTAATGTAAGACATTTTTCGCACAATTTGAGAATCACGAAGACTAACGCAATAAATCGAGGGCTTGAACCAGCCTAAAATGGTTTGATGCATTTGTGATTGATATTGGCTTCGGGTTCCTGAAATAACCTTGAAGAATGAATTACCAGTTGCAATAACGGCAGTATTTCCTTGATATAAAGTAGTTGGCAGGTCTTCGTTTCGGGCCAACGTGTCCTTTACCGTCGATCGCGTGAGTCAGGTATGACTCCTTGCCACCCCCGAACAGGGAGATAAGACGATGGAGCGTGACACGAGCATTTTGAAGCGCATCTGACTCAATTTGTTGGATATGAAGGAGACATAAAGGAGTTTTGCGCCAGAGGCACAAAGAAATGGGTTTGGCACTTGCCGAGTGCCACGTTGTTCAGGCACCAAAAAAATGACTAACGGCACCACGTCCACCAAAGCGACAATGAACGCCAGCGAATGGACCGGTTGCGACGACTGGGAGATTCCAGATTACGTCAAAACGCACAAGTACTTTGTGGAGGTGAGCGTCGGATCCGGCCGCTGAGGCACAAACAAAAACTCACCCAGAAGCGCAGGTCACGACTACTCTCGTTGCAGCCCTGCAAGAGATTGATAAGCGTATGGAACAAAATGGAGACTACCACTTGATCACTCGCAAGACAAAGCGGGTATTGGGTGGAGCACTGGTTGAGGCGGGTCAGGTTGGAATTTGGAACCGAAACGGCATGCCTATCATTGCTATTGAGCCTGGAAACTATTGGAACTTGTTAGTATAATTTCATGCTCACGCGATTCAACGATGCTGACCCTGTTCAAGCTCACTTCGACAGGGCTGGCACGGCAAGTTCTCCATAACAGAACCGCTTGACGCGCTTGGACTCACAAGCGTACTTGTGGGACAATCTGAGGCAGCAGTGGTCTTGGATCCGTCCAATAAGGTCTTCATTGTAAGGAACTCCGGCTTCGCCGCGTACGGAGCTGAGGGTCGCTTCAAAGTTGTGGCCATCGTTGACACCCTCAATTTGGGAGATGAACACGCAGTCTACGAAATGCTACCGAGTGGAAGAGGAGGAATTCTTGGATGGAAACGGGAGGTCAAAATGACTGTTGGGAACAGCCGAGTCACCATCGCGACTTTTTTGAACACGCCGGCCAATAACTGTGCTATTGTGCAACGTAGTAATGATCTCCTCCTTCTTCAAGCTGGGCAGCATGTCATCACCAATAGCAACACTAGTTTTCGTGGGTTCTACTCGCTCGGCGAGCGACAGACAACATTCAGAACGCAGCCGGCCTACACAGTGGAAGGAGTGCCTGTTGTGCTCAACGTGAATTTACGCTATCGAATCTCTGACCCTCTTCTTCTGACGGCAAGTTACGACGCGGCGTTCGTTGCCTTGCAAAATCCAGCTCAGACCGCGGTGAATGCCGTAGTTTCGCGCCTCTCATACTTGCAGTTTATGAGGGCCCAAAAGATATCCGGGGATATACCGGACACGAACGTGGAACCTTGGCTCGATGCGTTTCGTAAATCGTGCCTGAGAGACCTCCGCACGCAGGCAGAAAGCTACGGCGTTATTGTTGAATCGTTTGAAGTACTGGATCGCGAGCTCGACGGAGCGTTGGGCAAGGATCTTGAGCGTCAATCAGAAAGTGTTTTGAGGAATCAAGTTCAAGCCACGCAGGTGCAGTTGCAAAATCATATCGCGACTGAAACCCAGCGGGGCCGGCTTGAAATCGCGCGCGTGGAGGCCGAGCAGCGAAAGACGGTCGCTGACGCAGATTTTTACGCTTCTCAAAAGGAGAGTGATGCGCGTTACTACTCCGTGTTGAAAGGAGCTCAAGCAGATGCAGAATCTTCCGATCTCAAAACGCAGCAAGAGACCAAGAACATTGTTGCCCTTGCAGATGCCAAGAAGCAAGAGATTGAGGTTGTTGGGACTGCATATGCACAAGTGCCAGCTGGACATGCTCAGACGATGCAGCTGTCTGTCTTTGAAGTGGAGAAACGGAAAGCGTTGCCTGAAAAGACTATTTATTTCGGAGGTGATGCTGTGGACTCATCGGGTGGTCGTTCAAAGGAACTCGTTGCGGCAGGACTGGAAGTCGCAACGGGTTGGAATCTGAAGTAGTGATGGTTGTCTCTTGTATACGTTGCGGCATTTAGCTAGCTTGTGTATTCTCATGCTTTTAATACACTTTATTTTTTCACATTTGAGGTCGTTAATAAGTGGTCAAAGAGGTCAGAGGGGTGACTTAATCAGTGCGCTTTCATGGAAGCAACACCCGTCTCCATGGATTCATCAGTAAAGTCCTTCACAAACATCTTGCAGTAAAGAGCAAAAAAGCCGCAGGAGACCAAGCAAGGAACCACCATGACCCAGAACTGGGCAGTACTGGTGAGCTGATTTCCTTTGGCAGCAGTGAAGACGAACCCGTTGAGGGCCCAGGAGATACCTCCTCCAGCGGACTGAGTGCCCTTGTAGAATCCGGCGTAGCGGGACAGGGTCTCGGAATCGTTAGAGATGGCGCCAATGAGGTAGTTCGTGTAAGTCTGGAAGAAGGCGTCGTACACTCCGTAAAGGACGTAAAGGATGAATGGCCCAATGAAGCGGCCAGTCTCGTATCCGGCGTCAATGGCAACAAAGTCACTTTTGGATGCCTGATATTCAAACGCAGCCCCTCCAGCAAAGAAGATGACTGTAGTGGCGAGCATGATGAAGAAGCCCGTCCAGGCACGGGTGGTGCGTGGGTACTTCGTGTTATCCAAGAACATGTTTCCGAGAATCCAGGAACCGGCGGCTTGCGCAGCCCAGTAAAAAATGGCCTTGAGACCGTCAGTACGTCCAGTGAAGTAGCCGCCAAAGGGACCGAACTGGTACGTGTAGAACCAGTTGGAGGCCATGCAGGGAATCAAGAGAGTGAGCATGGCAGGGTTGGTGAAAAGCTTGAGGACCTCCAAGAACTCGCGGAGAACGTTGGTTGGGGGTGTCTCAACTTGGGTCTGGTCTTCTCGAATGATGGTGCCAGGAGGCTGAATCAAAAAGGCGACGATGGAACCACAAGCCATGAGGACAATGAAGATGAGGTACATGGCGTCGTTCATGGCAAGACCAGTGGGGTCGTTCCACGAGAGAATAGTGGAGAGAGTGTTACCAAACACGGCACCAATGTTGAAGATTACCCAGAAGGTGGCAAAGAAGGTTCCCTTCTGGGACTCGGTGGGGTAGGTCAAGCAAATCTGGCCCTGGGCCGCCCATAGCATACCGGCGCAGATACCAATATAGGCGCCAGAGATGACGGAGAAAGTGTTGGCCTGGTCGGGGACGACTCCGGTGGTCCTGTCGAGTGTCTTGAATACGTCATATTGGGCAGCAGCATAGACCGCATATCCAGTTCCGCCGATGGCAGCGAGTATGCGAGGTCCCAAAATGTTATTGAGACCACCGGCAATGAGACCCATGATGGCGAAGCAGAGGTAAAGCGCAGCGTTTTGCTGATCCTTGACGTTCTGAGCGCGCGGCCCGTCCGTGGGCAGGGAGTTCAGGGCATTGAACATTCCTGGACAGAGGAAACACACGAAGGCAATCACGTACACTTGGGTACGGGCCTGGTTGAGGGTGTCGAAGAACCTCATCCCTATGGATTGTGGTTTTTTTGATTGAATCGTGCGGGATTGAGCGACTGCCTGTTTTCCAATTTGAGCCAGCCTTTCTCACATATATCAGATAATGGGAGTCTTGGTATGAACTAAGCTTGATTCTAGACTTTACGACGCTGGGAGGCTTAGTTCATTTCCACAACCTAAATTGCTCGTCAGCAAACTGGGGTGCCCTCCAAAATTGAAATGGACAAGCCCGTCCAATTTAGTCACACAAGCAGGGTTTAACCCAAACTTAAGTTCACCCCACGTCCACTCAGCACTTCGAACATCCCACTTCTTTTCAGGACCACATAAATCGGGCGCAGAAACCATAAGTCGTTTTATATGTTCAACTCAATCCTTGGTCGGCCTTGGAGGTAACGGATGCTTCGGAAGTTGGCTCGACCCACCGAAACTCCGTGATCCTCCACCACCTCCACTACTGCCACGCTCCCGGTCCCGATCCCAATCCCGGTCACGATCCGTGTCCCTCCCACGGTCGCGATCGCGGTCTCGGTCATCCCGATAATCCCGGCTCCCATCATACCGCTTCGAACCTTCCTCACGCCGGAAATCGTCCCCACGATCCCCACCGCGATAATGGTTCCCACCTCCACCCCCACCACCATACCCGTCACCCCTCCCCGCACCCCCGCCGCCACCACCGTAGTTGCGATTCTGAGGCACATTGTAGGGTCGGGGCCGACCGTCACCCCCGCGCCCCCCGTGCTGCCCTCCGTGCCCTCCGCGATAGGTCCGCTCGCCGCCACCGCCCGGTTGATGCCCGCCCCCACCACGATGTCTGCAAAAAAAGCCAACTTGTAAGCAAAAAATGAAGGCAGCGAGGACGCCATAAAGGGACAAAGAAGCTCAACTCATACTGCGCCCCACGGGGCCCGCGTGATCCACCTCCGCCACCTTCCCCGCCCGCACCGCCGCTGCTCATCCCGGCCGTGATGCGTCGGTTGATTATCGTATAGTTCTCATTGTCGTTGGGTAGGGTCATATGCGTGGGGAGGCGGCGCGGCGGTTCCTTCGTGCCTGGGATGAGACTCTCAGCGTGCTGGTTCTGGCGGCGCATGCGGCTGTCCAGTTCGTGGCTATTTTCCCACTTGCAGTCGAAGCTGGATTATGGGACGCCGCCATTCAGCAAATGGAAGCCACAAGCGGCTTTTCACAAGTTGAAAAACAAACAGTACTCAACTCGGTAGTCCCCGGTCGGGCCATGGCGCACTTCATATTATAAAAGTAGTGATGCTGCAGCGCCTTTTCGGCCGTAAGCCGCCGCGCCGGGTCGCATACGAGCAGCTCGTCAATCAAGTCCACGGCACCTATGAACCATCGGTCCTGCACAAATCCTTCAAAGAAGGTGCGGATCGCTCGTGGACGCGCTGGTTCGAAGGAGGCAATGCTGCTCATGCCGGGAAGTTCGTTTAGAGTGGGCCAGCTCGTGAGAGAAGTAGTGTCCGTGGTCGGTGTTCCGCAGAGGCGCCAAATGCGTTCGAGTTGGTCAAAGTCATCGTTACCAACAAGTACAGGACGACGGTGGAGAATTTCTCCAAATACACAGCTGTAGGAAGTGAGGCTGGTTTCAGGGCGCGGAGGCCATGTGCGAATACACTTACCCGATTCCCCACATGTCAATTTCACAGCCGTAGCTTGTTGATCCTAAAAGCAGTTCGGGCGGCCGGTACCACCTTGTCACGACCATGTTAGTATACTTTGGGTTTGGCAGGCTTTTGATGTGAGCCCGTGCGAGACCGAAATCAGCAATTTTGAGCCAGCCTTGGTTATCAATGAGAATATTAGCAGTTTTTATGTCGCGATGGATGATATTGTTCTTGTGGAGGTAATCTGTCCCACACAGTAGCTGGTGGAAGTAAGACTTGATTTGGTGTGGGGTGAAACGAATATCGGGGTTCTCGAGAAGACCATTGAGATCGTGATCCATGAAGGGGAATACCATGTGAACTTCTCCGCGCTCGCGTGTTTTGAGGTTGCCTGTTTTGGTACGTTCACATAAGGCGTTCGCCAGGACCTCTACTTCTCTCTCACCCTTCTTCACTGCGATTTCCGTCAATTCAATAATATTTTCATGGTGCAACGACTTGAGAATCTTGATCTCTCTCAAGGCTGTTATGGGAATCTGTTGGTCTGTTGTCAGAGACTGTCCCTAATAATCGACTCGACCTCGCGCCACCCGGCTTGTATCCCGCGCATCCTCCTCAAACACTATCTCGGGCGTTGCTCACATCCTGCACACGCATTACGCGAATATGGAGCATTCTCACTCCAACTGACTTTAAAAGATGCCCCACACCAACCCGCCATCAGCTAGATGCTCCTACACACCCATGGATATCTCGCACGCGCATTCTATACAATTTTCTTGATGAGCAGAGGACACTTACCCCTTCTTTCTCATTGTGCATGAGAATACGCTTCAGCGCAAACTTTGATCCCTTTGTGCGATGCACCATAATATTGACCTCCCTACTCGTTCGATTAAATAGCAGGCCGGTGCGGGTATCGGATGTGCGAGAGTTACATACCCGAAGGTTCCCTCGCCAACTTTTTTCACGTTTTCGTACTCGTCAATGGAAGAGCATCCTTTGTACTCGCGTGGTTTTGGGAGCGCAGAAGGAGAAGCGAGCGCGTGTGTGTGGTTTGGGAAAGGGCGCGGTGTGGCGATGGAAGCGACAGGTGAGACGCCGCCGGAGTCGTCAAACACGATTGCGGGTGAGTTAGACTGCGGCGGAGCGGTGCGTGCGAGCAGCGTTCTTGCGAGGTTGTTGGATGGATTATTGCTGTGGCTTTGCAGGTCACGAGAAGAATGCAGGCCTCGGTCCCCCCTTTTCGCGAACGCTGGCGCCACCTCGCCGTCCTCTTCATCGACACTTGCACTGCTGTTCGTATGCTTTGGTGCGCGCGGCGGCGTCGGCACCACACCTCGGTCGGCGTCGCTGTCAACCACTGCTTGATTCAACCCGCACCTTTGAGTGAGAAGTTTCTCATACCAATGCCTGTGACGTTTACTCACAGTCCATGTCCATCTCCCCCTCCTCCCCTTCCTCCCCTTCCTCTCTCTCGTGCTCAGCTGCAAGGCGATCCCGCTTTGCCGAGGACATTTTGCCTGATTTTCGAAGTTTTTGATTTGCAAAGTCACCAACGAACACAACACGAGTAGAAGTTTTAAACCCGTGGAGATGGGAATGAATACACACGAGATTGCCAATTATGATACAGGTGTAGTTTTACTACTCAGTATGGAAGAATGGTGAGAGAATGTATTTAAGCTCAGAATTTCGAGGAATACTGGTGCTGGCGCCCACCGACAACGTTAAAATGATTGCCGGCAAATAAACATGTAAAGCTGGACAGTATTCTCTTGCCAGGAGGTTCGACTATCCCCATGTAGGTTGAACAGCTGAATATTTGTTCAGTCTGTCCAATTCCCCATGATAAAGTCTCCAATACGCACATCTGTCAAGCTATCGCAGATAATTATTCATTGATCACGCGACGATCCGATATTGACAGTTCAACGGCGAACTGCGGAGACAGCGAAGCTGGGAGGGATACCTACAGAAGCCCGTGAACCAAAGGATCTCTCAAAACTAAGTAGTACGTATGACGGATTCCTGAATGCAGGCTCAAAGAGAGAAAGCACAGCATAGGCGAGGCCGTGACCATTGCCAGGATCGCCAACTTTGCGAAAACTCGCAGAAGGGAAATTCACCCCAAGGGTATCACTCGCAATGAAACGCGAGCTTGTCTTTCGACAAGAAAGACAATTCTCAGCAACGAACAAGTTCCAAACAAGCCCAAGAATTCTAACATCTCAATGGATGGACCGCATCGTCTTCTGCTGTCTAAGTTTGTCGCAACTTTGATCTTTTGATGTTGGCCTAGGCAACTTCGCGCGTGAATCCGCTTACTCTGTACTCTGTATTCAAAAATGCTGTTCCTGCACTTGCGTAGACATTCGAATTTGTGGGACATACGATTCGCATGGACCACTTGCAACAACCTCTTTCGCGTAATATCGGGGGAAAGGCAGAAAAACACGTGCTGGTGGTGCACTGCGATCCGCACGGGTGTCTGATGAAGGGTCTGAGCTTTGGTCAGAGTGGCACCGAACCTGAAAACTGAACATCCATCCAAACAAAAAGATTCGTCGCCTCCATTTTCAGCAGCCAGATTTCATTACCCGCCCACAACCAACCCAGATTCATGAGCAGCACGATCGTAAGCCAGGTGCCCAACATGGCACAGACAGAGACAACGAAGGCAATGGCGCTCGTCGACGTCTCAGCTCTGAAGGCTGTGGACGCACTCGACGGCACCGATGACTGGTCCGTGCCAGATTCCGTGCGATCAAATCCCTTCTTTGTTGAAGTGAGATCCACATTTCTGTAATGGGAGTTTGACGCACATCAATACAGGTCACGACCTCCCTGGTGGCTGCGCTGCTAGAACTCGAACGCAGAATGGCCGAAAACTTACATGTGCATTTGATCACGAGAAAGAAACTTCGCGCATTTGGGGGCAGGGTTGTCCAGACTGGCGAGATTGGTGTTTGGAGCAGAAATGGGAGACCCGTTGTAGCCGTGGAGCCCGGAAACTATTGGAATTTGTGAGGAATTATTTACTTGCTTTCATTAATGTTCTGACAAAGCTCGCGCAGTTCTCTTCGTCACTCATGGACGGGCAAGTTTTCCTTGACTGCTCCACTTGACTTGCTTGGTCTCACCACGGTGTTGGTGGGCCAATCGGAGGCTGCCGTCGTCATGAATCCATCCAACAAGATTTTCATTGTGAGAAACTCTGGCTTTGCCGCATATGGAGCTCAAGGACGATTCCGCGTGATCGACATTGTGGACACCTTGAACTTGGGCGATGCTCACGCGCATTATGAGTCACAACTTTCTGGTTCGAGCCAGCGAAAAGTGGTGTTGGGTTGGAAGCGCGATGTGAAAATTGATGTCAACGGCTCCTCCGTTGTCGTTGCATCCTTTTTCTTGGTCCCAGCCAACAATGTACTCATTCTGCAGCGCGGAAACGACCTGCTTCTCCTTCGTGCTGGGCAGCATGTCCTCACGAATGCCAACACTACATTTCGTGGCTTCTATTCGCTCGGGGAGCGCCAAACGTCATTCAAAACAGCCTCGAGCTACACTGTCGAAGGCGTTCCTGTCGTTTTGCATGTGAACCTCCGCTATCGGATTGCAGACCCAATTTTGCTCACAGCAAACTACGATGATGCATTTCAGGCACTGCAGAATCCAGCACAGACGGCCGTAAACGCAGTCGTCTCGCGGCTGTCGTACCAACAGTTCATGCGCGCATCGAAAGTCTCTGGAGACGTGCCTGACCACCATGTACAACCTTGGTTGGATGCGTTTAGGCAAGATTGCCTTTCAGATCTTCGCGCTCAAGCCGCCGGCTACGGGATCGTCGTGGAAAGCTTCGACGTGCTCGATCGGGAGCTGGAAGGCGCGCTGGGAAAAGATTTAGAACGACAGAGCGAACAGGTATTCTTCGTTCTTTCTCCTTATTTTGTGGCATTTCTCAAACACTGCTCCAGGTCCTCAGGAATCAAGTTCAAGCGACGCAGATTGAACTGCAGAACCATATTGCGACCGAAACACAGCGCGGGAAGCTCCTTGTGGCACGTGTGGAAGCGGAGCAGAAGCAAGCGATTGCAGACGCGCAATATTATATCTCGATGAAGGAGACGGAGGCCAAGTTTTTTGCCAGTGTAAAGGCGGCGGAGGCGGATGCGCAGGCGAGTGACCTGAAGACGGTGCAGAATGCCAAGAACCTGGTCAAAGCGTCGCAGGCGGAGGCGGAGGGATCTGAGCTGCGAACAACGCAGGAAGTCAAAAATACAATCGCCCTGGCAGAGGCGAAACGCGTCCAGGCTGTCAAGGCGGCCGAGGCGGAGGCTCAGGCCAGTGAGATTACGACAGAGCAGGATGCCAAAAATATCGTTCAGGTTGCTGGGGCGCGTCGGGCGGAGGCAGTTCAGGCAGCGGAGGCGGCGGCTGAGGCTAGCGAAATCCAGACACGCCAGGAAGTCAAGAACACGCTTGCTTTAGCGGATGCCAAGAAACAGGAAGTTGAAGTGGTAGGGATGGCGTATGCTGGAATCCCAGAAGGCCATGCGCAAAGAATGCAGCTGAGTGTGTTTGAGGTTGAGAAGCGGAAAGCTCTGCCTGCAAAAACTGTGTATTTCGCTGGGGACATTAGCGAAAACAACGCCAATGTGAGAAGCAAGGAGTTGCTTGGAGGCTTCCAGACGGCGACTGGCTGGAGCCTGGCTCAGGCTGCGGAAGTTTCAAAATAGTTTTTTCTTTGTTTTCAAAACAGGCGTTTTTAAAGTGTAGAATCAGTCTTATATTCTAATGTTAAATGCCCTCTAAAACCAGGAAAATGAGAAAGAAGACCATCATACCAAGAAATGGACAGGGGATATCAACAATTCGGCAAGAAGGGAAACGCCCCAGATACATAACAGGCCAAGACCAAAACTACCGTCTGCGTTGAGAATTGCTACGCTGGTTCGGTGGACCCCCTCCACGACGCGGGCCATCCGGCGACGGACTATCCCCACGGCGACGTTGGCTATTGCTTCGCTGTGGCGGCGGCCCTCCTCGCTCCTCACGATCACGTTCACCACGCCTGAGATCCGTGTTGCTTCTCTGTGACGGGCCACGGCTTCTGTCACGGGGGTCTCGACTCTCTTTGGTAGACTCGCTTCTACGCGCCGGCCGCTCTTCATCCCTATTGCGACTGGGCTCACGGCGCGGGCCTCCCTCATTGCGTCGACTCTGAGAAGGGTCCCGACGCGGAACCACCCGGCGGTCGTCATCACGTGGTGGGTTCCTCCCGCCAGGAGGACCGCGCGGTGGACCAGCGCGGCGATCCTCATCGCGAGGTGGGCTGTTGCGGCCAGGTTTTTCTTTGCGGCGGCGATCTTCTTCGGGACTACTGTTCCGCCGTTGAGGAGGGCCACCACGGGTTCCCGGGCGCTTGTCATCATCACGCGGACCACGACGATCCTCGTCACGACCGCCCCGCACACCCATGGAGCCTCCGCTCAGCGGACTAGTTGGAGCACCCCCGCGACGAGGAGGGCTGCCACCCCGCCTCGCGGGACTTCCACCGCGCCTCCCAGGGCTCATATCGCGCCCTCCACTGCTCGCGCTACTCTTGCTCCCATGACGTCTGACTTCAGCCCGGTCTGGCCTCGTCAAACTCTCAAGCGACGGCGGTGGGCCAGCCCGAGAACTCTTGGACGCCCCCAGCTTCTCCATCGTACCTAAGTCGTCATCGCTTCCGCGTCCATCACGCGAACTCGGTTTGCTCCGGATTGTTCCAGCGTCGTTTCCACCAATCTTCTTGCTCCTTTCATACGTGCCTTTGCGCTCAACGTCGTCCTTCACGTCGTCGAACCCTTTGGCGCCCTTGATGTGATGGACCGGCCCACCAAACATGTACTGCCCAGCTATGATCACGCCGACGCCGCAGAGAATACCGACGACAAAAAGCGCGATGATAACGACGCCGCTGCCGTATTGCAAGAGACCGAGGAACTGCTCGATCCAGGCAAAAAGGATTGTAAAGCGACCGAGCCACCAGTGAGCTTGGTCCCACCATGGCACTTTAAGGCGGTTCGGGCTGAAGAGCTTGTTGCAGACGTATCCGAGGATGATTTGCAGGGGGAGAAAGCCCATGGCGATGATGGCTCCGAGGTAGGCGTGAATACTGCTGTTGAAGCGGATACTGAGAGGACCCGGAATGGAAACTTCAATAATGATGAGGGCAACAAGTGTAAAGACGAAGATGGTGATTCCAATGCCGATATGCAGGAGGTACCACCAGTGCCCAAGTTTGGCTTTCAAATAGCGAGCAATGAAAACAGTGAAGAAGGGCAGAATGCCCCAAGCAATAAACATGAGACAACCATGCACCTAAGGAATGCCTGATAAGTTCCCACCGTTGCGAATAATACAAACTCACGAGCTTCAGTGTTTGCTTATTGTCCGAGACGACAGTTGCCTGCCCTGTCGCAATATTGACCATCAACACTCCATGGTCCGAGCCGCCATGCTGCACCAAATTAGTCGCCTTGGGGTCGGCGCCGGGTGAAGTCCCACGTCCAAATGCATACATTATCTGCACAGCATTAGTGAGACTGATCTTGCTCGCCGGAATTTGAAATGACACTGCAAGCTTTTGCCCCACCATCGGTGTAACACTGGATACAGTCGCGACAACGACCGCGTCCGAGTTGCCGTTGGGTGTTGGCACGGTGTGGCCCGAGGCTCCGCGTTGCGACAGGACGGTGGTTCCCGCGTTATTCCATCCAATGTACATGTTGTCGCAGGCCATGGTACTACATCCAACGCCGATGGCAACCCACGCGTCTCCGACAGTTTGTAGGGTGATGGTGACCACATTACCAGTCGAGTCTGCTACGGCCGTGAAGCAGAAGGAATTGTCAGGACTGCAAGAGGGGCCACCTATATTTTGTACATCATGTTACTATTGGTCGAGAAGGATGAACGGGAGGGTTGCCAAAGATTGCCCAATTTAGGGTTATTAGGTGGAGATGGAGGGCGACACAGATTCCAAAGGTGGACTCACCAACGCTCATGGCAGCGGACGTGCTGTTTGAAGGCGATGGAGTAGGTCCAGATGATATGGATGGTTTCACTGGAGTATTTGCGCCCCCTGGAGCGGCGGTCGAGGATGCCTTGGGTGGCGAGGCTGCCGAGGCAGCTGAAGGCGAAAGAGAGGATGCAGGGGCCGCCACGGCAGGAGGATCCACAAGTTTGATGGATTGCGAGACCGCGTATCCCTGATCGTGGACACCGAACGCAGAGGAAGGGTCTGTAGGGTCCGAAGGCCCATTGGAGGCACTCATGGCGAAGATCATTGGAGTGGGGTTGTTATGGTCAAAGTAGGTTGCCGGCAGCGTGAATCCGAACAGTAACGTGGCTCCAGACAAGGGGCTGATGAGGGCCTGAACGCCCGCGGGAGGGGCAGCCAGCGCGGCATCGTTGGAGGCAGACACAGCCGGAAGGAACATTCCTGTCGAGCTGCGCTGCGAGATGCTGATGCCCGCCCCGCCGTTGCTCCAGCCCACAAACACGGTTGCCCCGAACATGGCGCTGTTGCCGAAGCCGAGGCCGGTCCACGCGGCCCCCACAGCCTGAACGTTCACGAAAACGGTTGGGGCGCTGGGGTCCCGGAAGAACTGCACCGTGTACACAGGGTTCCCGTTGCTGTCGCCCAGCGAGAAACTCGCTTGCACATACTGCTGGGCCAGGGCGAGTGGCGCCAGCCAGGCCAGTGCCAGGAGAACCGGCAGCATCAAGATTCACGTAGAGAACCCTAATGAATGCTCCCAAAAGATTAAAAACCAACAAAGATCACTCAGCGAGTGATCTGGCATCCCGTTCAGGAATAGTGCGTATCAAGAAGTCTTTCATTGCCCTTTACGAATCATCTGCGGCAACGAAGTATCTCTCCTCAATATTTTATTGTCAAATTGGTCCAATCCAATGGATCGCCCGTCGCATAGTATCTTCGAAAACATGGGAAAATCAGGTTCTAAGAGGTTTCGCTTGACCTAGTCGACTCTTCGCAGCAAATACACCTCTTTAGTCAACGAAGCGAGCCAAGCCTGGTAGCGTTGTTTTTTTCGCTAAAAGAGACAACGAAACAAAAAATGTTGAGACGGATCATTGTTGTTGAGTGAGCTTAGTTAGGAACCTGGTTCCAACATCCAAGGATTCATAAGGGGGAAAATTCAGACAGCGTAAGTTCGCCATCACAGGCAGCAGGGACCACCGCGCCGCCCTCCTTTTTGCCGCGCACGTACATGTCTGAAGCGGATAGCGGCACGTTGGTGGTACCCGAAGAGTCTTCTAGCGCGTTCAGGAAGCTTCCCGCCTCTTTTTCCGACGTGGGCTGGCTGAGTCGACGGCGATTTGATGGGTCTTTTCAGATTGTAGTTTGACAAGGAAGCTGCGTTGTGACTCTGCACGTAAGGCGGCCGCGGGTTTGCGGAGGCTGTGCGTGGGTGCATGCTTGTATCGGCGCGCAGAGCGAAACCGGACGCGGTTCGGCTTGTGATGGTTACACCGCTTTGCAAGGTAGGAATCCGTCTAAAACCTTATCCTTCTTTTTCATTGAGGGTTTCGTGACTTGAATGTTACGATCCGGTGTCCATGGGTTTTTCCGAAATGATGCGTACAATACATTCAGCGAGTAAGCTGAGTGCGTCGACCAATTGAATGCAACATGGATTAAGTCATTTAGGGGCTCAAAGGTGCGCATGAGGACCACCATTTCCTTTTAAAGCTAACAATAAATGCACGCAGATTTGTTTCGTCGGTAGCAACGAGAGTGTGGAGACGGCGGAAGGGAACCTCGGGTGCCATGAAACTTGCTCTGGGTTTAAAGCAAATTTCAGGCCACAATCTAGTTGATTTCAAGTCATTCACTAGCCGGCATCCAGACCTAAAGACTTGCGGGTGGCGGAGAGGTCTGCAACGATTTTCTTGACGGCACGCATGGCACGAAGCAAATCCGCACTGTCTGGTACCGACAATTTATTCCAGGATCTCGCATAGGAGGGCCTTTACGGAATTAATTCGAAGTTGACCAAAAATTGTTACCAATGATGAACAAGATCGCCCCTTCGTTCACTTTCACGGAGCGTCACTGCGAATGGATTCTCATCACGAATGCGAGCATGAATGTAGTCCAAGTTTCGGCAACAGAAGGGCTGCACTCGCGTGGTGTAGTGGATCCCTCCTCTCACGTTGATTTGGGTCCTGGCCAGAACACACGCCTCCCTCGAAATGACTGGGAGCTCGTGTTTTTGCGTTCCAAGACCAATAATCAATTGGGACAACCTTCAACGTTCTATGTTCCCAATGGGGCACACGTGCTGTATCAGGGAGACAGTGACGAGTTGCCGAAAGGGGTCTCCCGCGACCACAACTTGGATCAAGTGGGTTGGATTTGCAACAAGAACGGACACGAGCTCCGGTTCGCAACACTGAAGCAACCCACCGTGTGGACGCCGCTGCAGCCAGGGCTTTCTGCCTCATTCGAGAATGCACAACTTGTCTTGATCCGATACCACGATGGTGGCCGTGTCGCACTGCAGGTTGAACCCGCAACCTGCGTGTATGTGGGGCCCCACCACGATCCCATCCCTCCCGCAAATCAGACATCCCCTGTCCCTGCACGGCACTTCACTGTCCTCTCCTACAACATACGTTACGGATCTGCCTCAGATCAGCTCAACTCGTGGACGTATCGGCGTGACGCTCATTTTCGTGTGTATGAGACGTCGGCCCCCACCATATTCGGCCTGCAAGAAGCGCTCGCATTCCAATGTAATGAAATCGCCCAACGTTTTCCATGGTAAATGTTCCATCTCTTGCTTGTGTGTGCAGCAGCCAACCCACTCCCCTTCACCTCGCAGGCTGCGCTACATAGGCACCGGCCGCGAACACGACTCTACTGGCGAAAGCACTCCCATCTTCTACGACGCGCGCGTGTATACCCTCGTGCATAGCGAGACATTCTGGCTGAGCGACACACCGGACGTTCCGGGTAGTGTCGGGCATGGTTGGGGAAACAACCTCCCGCGCATCGCGACTCTCGCGCATCTGGTATCGACGACGCGACAAGAGGGGCTGCCGAATATCTTGGTGGTCAATACGCATTTGGATCATGAAAGTCGCGTTGCGCGGGTACGTGGGGTGCAGGTTGTGTGCGAGCGTATGCTGTCATACAAGGCGAAGGCGGAAGTGAGTAGTGACACGCTTGAGATTTTGATGGGCGATTTCAATTGTGATGCGGTTGGCAGTCAGGAGGTGAGGGTTGTTGGGGTGGCAACGAAGCTCATCGATGTGCATCCCAATGAAGCAAGCACGGGAACCTTCCATGGGTTTTATGGAAGAGAAGGAGGAGGAATCAAGATTGATTTCATCTTCGCGTCCGCAAGTTGGGAAAACAGGATTGTCAAGACGAACATTCTGCGTGATGGAATCGAGGGGCGCAATGGGTGGTTCCCATCTGACCATTTTTCTGTCTCAGTTTCTTTTTCATTAGATTCAATCTAAATGGCAGTATTATCTCGGGCGTATCGAGAACTTGGCTTTGGCGAATCTAGTGTAAGAGAACAAAGGATGTAGCTGAACCTTGTTCAGATTAAGGGAAGACAAACATGACTAATATGATGGCTGGAATCTTGACAGCTGAAGAAAATGAAGTGGCGCATATGAAGGTGCTGAATAAAGACATACATTGGCTGAGTCACTCGACAGGGTCGACAGGGGTTGGGGTTGATGAAACGGGATAATGTGGTTTCCCATCTAACATAGTAATGCGTCAAATAAAGGTAGGAGAGCTTGCCGATAACCTTCAGGAGGAGTGCTTTTGAGGGTTGTGGGATGTTTGTGTGATATCCACTCGAAATTTCCAGCCAACCCAATACCTCATTTTTGATATCCCAAAACGAGGAGCTTATAAACTGGCACTCGGAACCAGCTTTTCATTTCATCAAAACATTGACCAACCAAGAAGAATGGCTCCAGTTCACCCTGACTTCACCAGCACCATCGGCTTTGGCGCCATGGGTGAGCCATCAACCCCCTCCCCCACATATATCCACTAATGCTTGTGCTGATCTCCTAATTTGACAGGAATGTCTGAGTTTTATGGCGCCACTGAGGATAGCGAGAACCTCCTCGTCCTCAAGCACGCGATTGACACAGGTTGCACGTTTTGGGATACTGCAGACATGTACGGCATCGGCCACAATGAAGAACTCATCGGCAAGGCGCTCAAAGCTTACGGTCGCGAGAAGGTGTTCCTGTGCACGAAATTCGGAGTCGTTAGAGACGCGGCCACGAAGGGCTTCGCGGGCGTCAACGGAAGTCCAGATTATGTGCGTCAGGCATGCGAAGCGAGCTTGAAGCGCTTGGGAGTGGATTCTATCGATCTTTATTACCAACACAGGTTTGTTCGCCTGTCCGCACCTCATAGGATTTCGCTAATTGCCTTACAAAAACAAATAGAGTGGACCCCAATACGCCGATTGAAGATACCGTGCGTGCTATGGCTGAACTGAAGAAGGAGGGAAAGATCAAGCACCTCGGACTCTCAGAGGCTAGCGCGGCTACCATTCGCAGAGCGCACGCTATCCACCCTATTTCAGCATATCAAGTGAGTTTAAATTCTTCGACTCAGGACGCGTTTTCACGCGTCCACTAAAACACTAACTCTTTCTCTCAAAGGTCGAATACTCCCCATGGACCACGGATATTGAGACCAACGGCATCAAAGATGTATGCGAGGAGCTTGGAATTGCTATTATTGCGTACTCCCCACTCGGCCGTGGCTTCCTTACGGGCCGCTTCAAGAGTCCCGCCGACTTTGAGGAAGGAGACTACCGCAAGTACAATCCGCGCTTCCAAGGCGAGGCTTTTGCCAAAAATTTGGCACTCGTGGAAGCGTTGACCAAACTGGCCGTCAAGAAGGGAGTTTCTGTCACGCAACTCACGCTGGCGTGGGTCATGGCGCAGGGTCCCTGCGTTATTCCCATTCCAGGAACAAAGAAGTCTGAGGTTTGTTTCTGTTGCTTTGTGTGTCAATGCGTTTGACTCACCAAATTCAACAGCGCTTGGACGAAAACTTCGGTGCCCTCAAAGTCAAGATTACGGAGGAGGACAACAAGGCCATTCGCGAGATTATTGCGCAAATCCCCGTTCATGGCACGCGTTACGATGAACGTGGAATGACCATGGTGAACGCGTAATTAGGCGCTTCTTTCATCTTCATTTCGGGTTTTTCCTGAGCATTAAAAAAAATTGACGTGGGTTCTTGTCAAAGATTGTAGTCTGTCGGATCCTCCTACTCGCGCATAAAGCTGAAAATGATTGGGCTGGTTTCGGTCTCACGGGAACAACTTCCTTCGAGGCTGCAGGCTGCAGTGGAGGAGTCAGGGCCGAACGGACGGGAGGAAAAGCGGGCGAAAAAGACAGTTCACGCTGAGGTTGTTTTTGCAGGGTTGACCACTTCCAAACCGCTGATTCCAAGTGATTAAGTTAATCCCAACTGATTGAGGGAGATGGACTAGACTTCGAAACCACCTGTTTCTGGATTTGTACTAGACAGGCAAAAATTTCAGGGTTGCAGGGCAAGTTTCGACTGCGGATTTTGTGGCGGTGTTTTTGGTGGCCCAGATCGCGTTTCGGCAGCATTCTGTCCTCCTGGCCAATACTCTGATTCAAGAGGTGGATAGAAAAAATCGTCATGAGAAAAACCACTTTGTCGCCATTGCAGGTTTAAGTATTTTTGTAGGTAATTCTTGTTTATCAATAAAATAATAAACATAGGACGAAGGACAGAAGCCAAACCTGCATGCTAGTTCCGGTTGCTCCAGACAAGAATCCAAAAAGCCCACCACCATGGACTTGCGTTGGCGATGGACTTGTCACTAGCGCATCCGCCATTACGATCTCCTCATTCACATTTTCTTGGGAACCCACCTCATCTCCGGCCACGGATCCATCACCTTCCACCAGCCACACACCCGCAAACGGCACCCCTCTAGCAATTTTCTCGTCGCAATCACACCCTGGCGCGAGTCCCACCCTCCCACCTCCACGATCCAGCACGACATAAAGCGCATCAAACACAGTTGCCCCAAACATAACACCCTGTGCGTCCAGGGAGCCTACAGTAAAGTAGGTTACCCCGCCCGCCGTGCGCTGAATGTAGGTGTCAGGTGGGAGACTGAAGCGAACGCCGCGCACCCCGTCTGCGCTTTCGAGCTCGAAGGTGAGTGTGGGGAGCTTGTGCAGGTCCACGGGGAGGTGTTGGAAGCCAAAGCCGCGCTGGAGGAAGAGGTCGAGTTGGCCGGAGGCCACGAAGCTGGAGGCAAAGGCGTTGCTTTGACGAATAGCGGTGAGGAGGGTTGCAAAGAGGGAACGCGGAAGTTGCAGGATGGTGGTGCAACTATCGAAAATGCTGTGACTTTCGTTTTGCTGCCAGGTGGGTGGGAGGCGCAGTTCCGTGTTGTTGAGGAGAATGCGGGTGACGTTGACTTGATAAAAACTCTTGCTGATCACGCGGGTCCATAAAACGACAGCATCTGTCGTTCCCGGCATGGGACAGGTGAGACTCGCGTCTGTTATCCCCCAATCGATGAGAGAGGGAGTATTTGAGTCAGCTGGACAGGCTCGGAATGCAAGCATGTCTTTAGAAAGGGCATTGCTCGTGACAAGGCTACTCAAGAGAGTAAAAGGTCCTTGAAAATATTGTATCGATTTAGATCTTGCGAGGGAGTCAAACGCAATCCCCAGTAGGCCCTTTTCCCCGCAATTTTTTTAGTTTTGATTTCTATGAAGGGGACGCGCTAGCACCTGACTCATACTACCGTCCGTTACAGCAGGGTCCACCGTTTGTTCCATCATGACTGCAAACGGGGACTCGACTCCCAACTGTCCTTCCTCTACAGCAACAGTGTCCATAAAAAAGAGACCACTCCAACTACTAGAGTCAGCGAACTGCCCGCCGATTGGCGTTTGCGATAAAGCCGTCTTATTTGCTGTGATATCATAGCTAGGACCGCTATATCCAGGGAGAGTGCTCCCGGGTATCAAGAGGTCAGACGAGCCTGAGTCTAGCATCACTTGAAACTTATCCTCATAGTTTAGATGCGCTAAATAGAACGAAGCAGACCCATATTACCAACGTTCCAGCAACGAAAATATTCACGTTGTAACACCCCGTGATTAAGGGACCCCCACTCAGGCCCTGCTCTGTTGCTGACTGCTGTTTTTCCACCACGAACAATTGCGACGAGCCAGGTATAACAAGTCTCTGATCATAGATATTAAAGTGATGCAAAGGAGCGGTTCCAGTTAAGACGATAGGTAATAGGAACAGCAAGAGCAGGAGCAGCTTCATGAGATTTTCGCAGATAGATTTTCATAGGCTACGTGACTGAGCGCGTGTTGACGCGACCTCCCTCCGTGAACGGAGAATTGCTATTCTCGCGCATGACTAACCATGAATTTGTATAAGATTCATGAGTGACAGAACTTGATGATAAATTATCCGTGAGGTGGGACCCCTTGTCCGAAAAGCGCAAAAATGTCACACGCCAAGCAGTTGAAACTCAGTAATCCCGGTCTTCACGAACAAACCAACGAAAAGAATCCCAAAACCAGTGACGAAGCCATGGCGTTTCTTCTCGACTCGGACCCGGCTTCCAACCTCCACTCCTTGAACCCGCAGTCGCCCTCCGATTCAGATTCAGAAGCCGGGGCAAAACTTGGCGCGAAACCGTGTCCGAAGCGCGTGCGTCCCTCGCTAAAGGACCTGTTTCCCCGCACTTCCTCCCTCGTCTCCTCGTCGATCTCTTTCACGCCTGCCGCATTGGCCACTTACGGGTCCCAGGAACATGACGTCTCCGCGACGCCAATCCACCTCGAAAACACTCCGCATTCCCCTCCTCAGATTCGGATTGCTGCACCGCCCTCTTCCCCAGCTCAGTCAGGCTATCAGTCTGTCGGTGGGGTGACCTCGGGTTCGGCTTCCTCGCCCTTCTTCCGTACGCGTTCGACTTCTCTTCCCTCCAACACAACTCCTCCAGACAGTCCATCTTGTCATTCAGTGAAATGTGCTGCCCCCATCTCTGATTGTAATTGCGCGTTTGACCACAACGCGCAAAATGTGCTTACCATCACCGTCAATGCCTCCCTTCAAAACCTCGTCAATTCTCTATTTTTTGATGTAGACAAATCGAGTCTTGCCTTATGGATGGATGCTCATTCAAAATGGGGATCTCAAGGTGAGGGCCTTCGATGTTTTTGGCAACCCTTCAGACAACTAATGATGTCGTTGTTCAACGAAAGAATTCAAAATAGGGACGTGGTCGCCAATGAATGAGCTTCCCTTCATGCGGCAATTATCATACAAATACCCTTTCAAGTCTGTCCTGGGTAAGCCTCAGGTTGTGGAGACATTGGGCCATTCAAACTCACTTGCCACTTGTTTAAAGGCAACTCAATCACTTGCTTTGAGGACCAAACTTGTCTTAGCCGAGATTTGGAACATTCTGTGGTTCAAACGAAGCTGACCATGCCTAGTTTGCCTTACGGCTCTTCATTTTGCATCATCACCATGTACTGCATAACTCAGAAACCGCGCGACAGTGCAAAATCACTCCTTCAAATATTTTCAAAAATAGAATACGCAAGAAACATGGCAGTTCTGTCAGGTACACCATTTTGCCTCCGACTTACAAGCCATAAAAGCTGAGAGTTTCCATTAGACACAATTGCATCTTACTATCTCGGTTGTATCCAACATTTCAGTCACGAGGTCGTGAAACTTCTTGTGGACCGGCTGGATTCATCCCAACTCTTGCACCTTCCAGTACCCCGCAGCACCCCAATAAGGGAAACCCGAATTTGTGCATCCGACACTGACACAGTCACGGCAGTCAACAGTCCCACCACAAGTCTGTTTTCGGCCACAACTGCGTCATCTTCTCATCCTTGGAACACAAAACGTAATCCTTCGCAGGCAAGTCCCGATGTGACACGATTCTATGAAGCCTCGGATCAAAGTACCTCTTCCGGTGTGTCGTGCATCTTGGCTCCCGACGGTGCGATCAAAAAGCGACGGTCGACGACGAGAAAGCCATTACCTACAATCCCACTTTACACGAACACATCCACGTCACGAACACTTCAGCTTGGAAATTCCGACACCTCTGCAGAATTTAACAAGGGACCCATTGCGCCTCCGCGGACAAAGTTCCGCAGAAGCCCCTACTCGTCCACGGTCTGCTCCGACGCGAAAAGTGTCTCACGGCGAATTTCCAGTGCAGCATCCGATCTTGCACACTCAGATTCGGAAAGCAGCGTGCAGAGTTATCATAGCGGGCGTTCGTCTCTCTACTCAGTCTCTTCTCCTTTTGTAGATACGCCGCCAGCTATGTACGTTCGCCAGGATCCATTTGCTGCACAGCTGAGATCGGACGCTATCAGACCCATTGTGAGTTTGAATGCACTGGAACTGAAGTCCGTGCAGCTTGTCAGTTTAGTTCCTGGTGCCAACGCGTCGCCAGTCTGTCTGAAATACGAAAGCATGTCAAAGCAGGCTCCTAACGATAATGCTGCGACCAATTCTGAGAGTGTGCAAGGAATATGCCAAAGCACGCGGTCTTTAAAGTCATCGGCCGTGTCGCCTTTGTTGAATGATCCTCCCGCAATGTATGTGAAAAAGGAGCCTTTTCTTGCACAGATACGGGCCGATGCTGTGAAACGGGTGCCCAGCATTTGGGAGGTGGAACTCAAACCTGTTGAGCTTATCAGCGTGGCCCCCTCACGGGAGAAACAAGCTCCGCAACGCGTGTCGGATTGGATTGGTGGTGTGCAGACTGCCTCGTCAGTATCGGCGGATGTGATCGTTCAGAGCAGTACAACTGCGATGAACTGTCCCGTTACATCGCTATTACCTACGCCTTTTCAAAAGTCTGCAACCACGCATGTAATCTCAAGTTCTGCAGACAGTATTCCCATCGTACCATCACTATCCAACGCTCCCCTCAGGTCCACTGCAGAACAACCATTGTCCCAAACGAGACCTCATACCCTCGCGGCGGCCCCTCTACAAGTTACAAGCGACCTAACCCGCGACAAGTCAAGCACTCTGAAGCCACGCAGCGTACGGCCACCCAGGCAGCTCCCTCGCAAAGTCACTTACCGGCTCAAAATGCCCGGACATTGGGTGCGCGGCACGCGGGTGAGTGACGATGCGTTCTTGGACGCGTTACCAGCGCGGCGAGCGTGGGTATCCGCGAGCGCGGGTTTATGGGTGTGGATGCAAGTTCTGATGGTGGTGGTGGCTGTGTGTGGCATTGTGAATTTCGTCACCTTTTGCGGCAAGGCGTGGGTTGCTGCAGGAATTGTGGGGGGTTGGGGGTTGCGAATGGTTGCAAAAGTGAGTAAGGAGGTGGGCGAGAGACTGATCTCGCGGGTCGTGTTTGTCCGACAGGCGGCGCAGGGCTCCATCGGTTCCGCGATGCCAACAACAGCTTGTGCGAAGGTCGTTGATGTGTCGTCGGTTGCCGCTGTTGTTGCTGCTCCGACTGCAGTCTTTGTCGATAGAGTCGCTAGAGCAGGTGAAGATGAGGTTGGACTGTTTGAAATATTTCTTGAGGTGATGAAGGTGTTTTTTTGACACTGGACAGATTGTATGATGTATTGTTTAAGTAATTTATATCGAAGTTTGCGCTTATATATGGCGTCTGAATAAATTAATAGTTTACCCGCATTCGAAATGGCATTGAAATGGTCCATGTTGGACGCGTTCTGAAGCAGAAAAACAAGTCACAAAATGGAGAGCGACTCAGAGAGTGACAATGCACCGTCGCCTGTTCTCGACCAGAGACGCCGTCCTGATCCTCCCGCACCGGAATGGTCACAAGTAATGAAGGCATCTGTGAATCCGAGACTGAAAGGGTCCGTTGTCCCATCCTCCATGTCTTGACTCACCTTCTCCCAACCAGCGACCGCCTCGTGCTCGCCCCCTCCGTTCTCGAGGGTATTTTGCACTCGACCGGTTCGTCGCCTCTGCCCAAGGTCCTTCTCTTCGAAGTGTCCTCGCTGGTCTCGAACACGGCAAAAGTATTTGGATCCGTACGCGAGTTCACTGCCCTCTCGAACCACGTAGTCCAAGTCTCACCATCGCTTGCATTTCGATTGAATCTTGGAAGCGGAACTGAAGACGAAATGGATCTCGACGATTCCAACCGAAACGTTAGCGTGCGCTGCGTCTCCCTCCCCAAATGCGAGTACCTCAAAATAGCACCGTTGGATCCAGAGTACTTGGAAATACCTGATTTGAGGTTCGTTCGGCCCCAACAAGGAACATGTGAAACTGACGCGTGTTCTCAGAGCCCTTCTCGAATCCCATCTCCGCCAAAATTACAGCACAGTATTGGAACAAGATACTCTTGTAGTTTCGGTGCAGCCTTCCAAGTCGAGTTCATGGAAGCAGATCAAAGAATTCCGATTTCGCATCACGGAGGCTCGACCAGCCACCGCATGCTCCTGCATCGATGTGGACATCAATCTTGACGTCGTTCCTTTGGATTCTAATTTAGCAGAGGAAGCTGTTCGCAGAAAGTTTTTCGGGAATCAAGTTGATACAGAGGTTGAACCCGTGCGTGAACTTGCCTTGTCTCCCAACGGAAGTGATTCATTCCAATCAGCTATTTCTGGCGCCGTGTTTGCACAACAATATTCATTGTTCCGGCTCAAAGCACCTTCGAAACATCTGAAGTATAATGTCACATTGACTCCAATTATCGGGGACTGCGACCTTTTCATATCCACAAGCGGGCTTGAAACACCAAATTTGCAAGACCACGACTACTATAATGTCGACTGTGGTGAATCTAGTGTCTCGTTTGCATTTGGCGGTGATGAATCTACTGAAGACGTGCCCTATGTTTATCTCTCGGTCCTGGGACGCGAAAGCAGCAGCCAATTTAAACTCTCCGTCAATTTAAATTCACCAACAGACCCGTTGGTTATTGATGCATCTGCACCCATTAGCACAAACTGGGACGAATCAGCTCCAGCGGACCATTCCAAATGCCCTAATTGCTTCCAAAACGTACCAACGCGCACGATCACCATGCATGAAGCCTTTTGCGTTCGCAATAACACAACATGCACACGCTGCCGGACGAGCGGCTCCGCCTCCTTCATTTTCAAAAAGTCAGAATTCGAAGGACACTGGCACTGCGATGCGTGCTCTCACGTTGGCAACAGCGCCGCGGACCGCAGAAAACACGAGACCTTTGCGCACGCTCCTGTTCAATGCGAATGTGGGGCATTATTGGAGCTGCGGGATGTGGCTCGGCATCGCGGCGCTGTGTGTCCCGAGCGGCTGATTGTATGTCGGTTTTGCCACTTGCGGGTACGCGCGGGACCCAAGAGTCTTGCTGCGAAAGATTTGATGGCTGGTTTGGGTCTTTGCGAGCATGAGAGTGAGTGCGGGAGTCGAACGATTGAATGTGTCAAATGCAAGGCCAATGTGCAGTTGAAGGATGTGAAAGTACACGCAAAGGTAATTACTGTTTTTCGGTCATCGATTCTTGAAAGGGAAGTCTGATGAACCAATTTAGTTCCATGAAGTCCAAAAACAAAGTCAAAAGCCTCCGGCTCTGTGTCCCAATACACAATGCGCCAACGCGCCCAATATTCAATATCCAAACTCTCTCGGCCTGTGTCAACCCTGTTTCAGCCCTTACTGGTTCCCAATGGACCCAAATAACCAGAAACTTGCCACGAAGATCCTTGGAACGTATCACGCCCAACTGACAACGGGCTGTGGCCGCGATTTCTGCAAAAACACACAGTATTGCGCTACAGCAAAAGGTGAGGCAATGGATGCAACTGCAGCAGCTTTGATCGCCTTGGAGGCGTTGAAGCAAAGTGCGTTGTTTGGTGGGGTACAAAGGGCCTCATATCATTTGTGTGTGGCGGATGTGAAGAGTGCGAAGCGGAGGGCGGCGGCGACAGCGTTGGAGCCAATGGGGTTCCATATTTCATGGTGCGTGAAGGCACTGCAAGAAACAGTGGATGTAGATGAAAAGGCGATCACTTGGTTGCTGCAGAACGCGCCGAATTTAAATGGGAAGTAATAAATGAAGTAATGAAGGTGGGTCATCCGAAGCTTGGGCTGACCCAGACTCCTCAGTCAGTGCCACATTTATTACGCCTAGCATGCAATGACATCTTACGAGACCACCACTCCTGTCAAGGATTAACTGACTCAAACAAGCTAATGAACTTGACCCCCCCTCTCCCCCAATATGCCCCAGGGATGGTCAAAAGCATGGAGGAACTGAAGAGAAGCAACAAGTATTTTCATCTAACTTCCCAGTTAATGGAAAATGTAAATGTTTGCTACACGTTCCCCGTCATTTGCGTTGTGTGGTAGATTTCGTTTGAAGGAAACCAACAGAACCAAGCCCCACTCAAATGCAAAAGACTCAGCTCTTCCTGTCTAAGGGAAAGAACAGTACAAAAGCCACCTTCACGGCACATCGGGTGCGGTATCTGATGGGCCCAGCTCTGGAGAACGTGGACAACGGAGCGGACACCCAATTTGTTCTATCCAAGAAGAACACGCCGACGGACCAGGGCGTACGGGTGCAGATGGACATGTGGGCTGATCTAGTTTCTGACTCACTTGGAGACAAGGTGGGTCTTTGGATCTTGGGAGGAAGCTTGGGCTCTCAAGGGTCTCACCTTTGGCCTGCGAAAACAGGCTGCGTTCGACAGCGCCGAGTTTGTGGAAGAATGCGACCGACGCGGAATCGTGGATGCGCTCAAGATTTCCAAGAAGCGGGTCGTTGCGCTGTGGGGCCAGGTAAGGAGGAGTTTGAAACGGTGGCCATGATCGACCCTGAAACTCTCCATCCATTAGTGCAAGTCTTCAGCTGCATTTAACCGAATTGTGCTCAGGCTGGGACACAAGTGGACGGCGATAGAAATGAAGGCGATTGGAGACTCTGCAATCGAGAGCTTCTTCTCCGGTCGGTGGTACGAGGTTTCATCCACTGGAATCGACCTGCTACTCGCCATCTTTACCATTATGGACGAGATGGGTCAAAACTCTGGATACATGAAGTTGGCCACAGAGGCGGCAGAGGTCGTGAAAGATGTGTTGGATTTGGTGGCCGATGAGCCACTGGTGGTGGCGAATCCTCCGCAGCTTTCGCATCGGCTGATGCGTACTGCCGCTTTCTTTCCCGTGTGATGAGTATTCTAGACTCGGTGAATCCGTGAATAGAGATGTGTATATTCCCAGCGCTCGGTCGTGTTTAATTAATCTGATCTCTGAGCTTAGAGGGAAGCGAGGCAAGAGCAACGGGATGGAAAGTTAGTTTATCTAATTCCAATGGAGCGTGACAGGTGGGCACGCACCCCTTATTGGAAGGAATCTCCTCACCCACCCCCCTATGTCGTCTAGTCCCGCTCCGTCCGCCGACGCCTCGAGCCAGAACCTGTTTTGCTATGTGTGCCGCCTCCAGATGGCGCAGTGCAAGTGTGCTCCGAAGCGGCAGCCTGGCGAGGACATGCAGCTGGTGGTTCCCGCAGCGTCGTTCCCTCCAGAGACTGCGGGCGTCGTCGACAACATCCACTTCTGGGCGGACGAGCTGATTCCGTCCCACGTTCTCGCCGGGCGCTGGAACAGCCGCGCGTTCGCCTCGGACTTCATTGCAAAGGTTGGCATCATCCAACACATGGACACGGCCAGCAGCAAGGTGGCAGCCCTCTTTTCCCGCTACTCCATGAGCAACGACTTTTCGAGTATGGCGCCTAAACTGAACAACATGTGGACGGTGGAGCAGTTGCGCCGAATTGGCTCGGAGGCCCTCGACAGCTTCTTCTCGGGTAGGTGGTGGGAGCTCAGCGCGATCCACATTGTGGTCATCATGAACACCTTTGAAACAAGCAAGCTGGACCCCAAGTTACCGCAAAACAAAGACCTCACGTTGGTTGCGCAAGCGATTCAGGGAATTATGGGCTCAATCGTTTCGACAAGTAACAGGCCTGGTTTCACCATTGTCGCGCCTTCCTGCTCTGCGCGAATGAAGAAGATGGCTGTATTTGAGCCTATAATGAGTTTTTAAACAAAAAGCTTATGCCTTTTCTGTTGACTTCCTACCAAGAGGAATTGGTCTCCCGACCATTGCTTCCTTTGTGTGTTTACCTTAGTGCTTCCATCCGTCGGTGTGCTATCCTTACTATGCGCTCTTACTTGCCAGTCCTGCTATGGCTCTGATCGTCGTAAAGATGTTCCAATGGGATAATTGACGAGAAATGCGCGAAGTTCAGCGACGCGGAGCATTTGGATGCCACGCGCCCTGTCAATTTTCCGATGGTGGTCACACAAATCGTTCATGTGTGACAAAAGGGCCCTCCAAAAAACCGATCCACCACCGTCCAAACGGTGTCTCCCCATCTGACGGAAGCCAACGCACGAAAGGACCATGAAGTTCTCGGTCATAATCCAGCTCAACGCCTGGCAAGACTGGTACGAGCGTAAGTATTTCCCGCCTGCCATTGCCGTGTGGAACAATGGCTGACAAGACTTGCTTCCCTTTCGCACCCGAACACCCATAAACGGTCTTCCAGACTATATTGCGTACGACAGGTGAGATGGACTTTTCCCGAAAACCAGAAGGGCGACCGACGAGAGCCATTCACTCACTCATCCCACTCCAACCAATTCAGCCTCAAGAAATGGTTGTACCTGGTCGAGAAGGCGAAGTTGGGCATCATTACTCTCCCTCCGTCTTATCGTAACGTAGACCCAGATCTGTTTGTCAAGGCAAATAGGCTCACCTCCAATCTTAACTCGCCACGCCTTGCACCCGCCTTACGCACGCCCAAGCGCACTCTCTTTTCCACCACTAATGCAAGCTCTTCCGCTTCAGGACGTGAGACGGAGCGAACCCCTCTTTTGTTGAACAATTCGTCAGATGATGACGCGCCTGTTTCCATTGTCGGAGCTGTTTCCCCAGTCATTCCAGCGACGCCATCTACAGCATCGTCGCTGGAAACTTTTTTCATCGAACCTCTCGATGACCAACTTGCAAAGATTGTTCGCTTCTACGCGGCCAAGAAAGCTCAGAACATGGAAAAGATTCAAGACCTCGTTGACAACATTGCCATTGTGGAAGGATTCGATTCATCCCCTTCAATGGGTGCTGGACCCTCAGGAATCGGCATGTCTTCAGCCTCCTCCAGCACTCCAAGCCCTCGCGCCCCATTACAAAACTTGCCCCAAGCTGCTAACGCCGCCACGCCTCGCCGGAAGTCCTCGCGTCGCAGTATGTCTGGCTCCATGGTCAGCAACTCTGACAGCGAGACGAGCGGATGGGGCGGCGGCGCAGCCAGCATCATCAGCACCGCGTCTGGACACCCCAACAGCATCGCCTACAACTTTTGGAACCGACCCATAAACAAAACCCAGCGCGCACAATTCCGTACCCAAGCAGCTCAATTATATGCAGAGTTGAAGGAGCTTCAGGAGTATGTTGTTATGAACCACAGTGGATTTAGCAAGATTCTCAAAAAGTACGAGAAGGTGACTGGCTTCAGGCTCAAGGCGCGATACATGGGTGTAGTCGAAGGATCGCATCCTTTCCGTGCTGAGGAGGCGGCGGATTTGAAGACGCTCATTGACAAGGTTGTTGACTTGTACGCGCGCATCGCGTGCGACAATGATTTGCGTGCTGCCCGCGGAGATTTGGAGAGTAAGACGCGACAGCGCATCACGATTGAGCGTAATACCGTGTGGAAAGACATGGTGGAGCAAGGTGGACGTACCATGTCCATCGTGGAGGCGCGTAGGAAAGAAGATGAAGAGGAGGAAGGTGAAGGGGGAGTTTGGAGGCTTGCGGTTGAAGGTTGCTGTTTTGGGTGTCTGGACGTGTATCTGCCTTGGTTCTGCACCATGCAGTTAGCGCTGTTTCTCGCCTTTATCGGCTTGCTCGCCTTTTTGGTCCAGGTGCAAATTTTTGAGACACCTGAGCAGCAAAACTGCTTCGCAATCTTTGTATTTGCGAGTGGTATGTGGGCGTGTGAGGTAGGTTTCACGTGTCTTGCTCGTTACACGCACTCATTCAAACTTTTCAGGTGGTTCCTCTCTTTGTCACATCTGCAATGGTCCCTTTCTTGGTAGTTACCCTTCGCGTCATGCGCGACACCGTCAGCCTTCCCGATGGCACAATCAGTCACCCACGCCTCGACGCTAAGGGTCAAGCTAAACGCGTCTTCGCCGACATGTTTAGTCCTGTAATTATGCTACTTTTGGGTGGCTTCAGTCTTGGTAGTGCAGTGAGCAAGCACGGCATTGCCAAGATGCTTGCGAGCGTTGTACTCGACAAAGCCGGAAGCGACCCTAAAGTTGTAATTCTCGCGAATATGTTTGTAAGCACTTTTGCCAGTATGTGGATCAGCAATGTCGCAGCGCCTGCTTTGTGTTTTCCTTTGATAAGTGTGAGTTTTTGTGAAACCTGTCTTTGCTGAGGAGCTTACTTACATTTTTACAGCCCATTCTTCGAAACATCCCCACCAATAGCCCTTACGCTAAGTCACTAATCATGGGTATCGCTCTTGCCGCCAATGTGGGTGGTATGGCGAGTCCCATCGCGAGTCCGCAAAACATCATCGCCATTGGTGCAATGCAACCTGGTGCAAGCTGGTTAGAGTGGTTTGCTGTCGCCGTCCCTGTCTGCATTGTGATTGATTTGGCGATCTGGGTGTTATTGTTGTTGGTCTATCGGCCCACCAACCCAGTTGCAGAAGAGAACCGTGCGCGTGTGGAGGAAGGCGTTGCGAATTCAGTTACTGGCGGCAGTAGTGCGGCAGGCGAGGGCGGCGAACAGCTTCCACCAATTAGTCAATTTATGCCTTTGGAGCCATTGACGGCAAAACAGTGGTATATCCTAGGCATAACGTTCAGCACGATCATGCTTTGGTGTATTGAAAGCAAGATTGAGTGGGTAGTTGGGGATATGGGTGTGATTGCGTTGCTACCAATCATCGCGTTTTATGGAACGGGGGTGTTGAGTAAGGATGATTGGAACCAGCAATTGTGGCACGGTGAGTTTGCTTGCTCTCATTACTTTGCACACTCTTATAGTATGGCGTAGTTGTCATGCTCGCGATGGGTGGTATTTGTCTCGGAAAGGCTGTCGACTCTTCCGGATTGTTGGCCTACGTGACGTCGCTCATCACGCCGCACCTGGACGGCCTCTCGGCGTACATGACCATGTTCTTCTTCTCCCTCATTGTTCTTGTTATTACAAGTTTTATCTCTCACACAGTTGGCGCGCTCATTATTCTGCCTGTTGTTGCAAAGATTGGCAGCGAAATGATGGACCCCCAACCTCGGATGCTTGTGATGATGATTGGTGCACACCCTCTGTTTTATCTTTTGCTGCGTTTTGATTGTCACTGATTCCATGAAAACAGCACTTGTCTGCTCAGGTGCCATGGGACTTCCTGTTTCCTCATTCCCGAACATGAACGCCATTTCACAACAAGATTCCGTTGGTGTACCGTACATCAGCGTAACTGACTTCTACCAGGTCGGGGTACTGAGCAGTGTTGTTGCATGGGCGACGATTATCACTTTGGGGTACTATTGTTCCACGTTGATCGGGTTCAAATGAGTGAGAGAATCGATTTGGTGTGACCAGAGGCATTGTTGGGTACAAACAAATAAAGAAAAACGGGAATCACTTGAATCCCACTAACACTTGATCTGGACGGAATGCGGCTTGGATTCAGATGGTGGCACTCTCTTGCGCTGTGTTTGTTCGAAAGGGCTGTTTTTGCAAATCCATGGAAAATGGACTACGCGAACTTGCTTCCTCCGATGCCGACCAAGACATCGAGGGCGCGTCGAAGATCTTCAGCCGCTGAGTTCTATGTGGATCCAGAGGCGCTGGCCGCCTCGGTCGCCGCGAGTGAGGCTGCAAATCACGCTCCCGCATCGTCCATCCTTGGAGCGATTTCAAGAAATCCCGATCCAAACATCGTTGCTCAACTTTGCGGATTCGATCCCCTTGACTTGCTCAATACCGTCGACTTTCCAAACGATCGGTACGAGAGGTTGCTGAAGATCAGTCGTGAAGCGCGACAGGTCCGCACGATCCGGATTGAATGGTAATCTCTAAATACACGATACTTAGCTTGCAATGCGACGCGAGGACATTCCGCTGTCCAACGGCGACGTTGAGGAAGTCGGCGCTTTCATCGGCTCATCGCGACCCGGAACCTCTGGCAAGCTCCTCGAACAAGTCTTGGAGCCAACCACCAAATTTTCTTTGGACGCGAAGGAAGGAATTCGCGTTGAAGAAATTTCGGCTGAAGCTGCAAATGAAGCCATTTCGGAGGCGAAGCAAAAAGAAATCGAAGTGCTCAAGGAGCAACTGGCGAGAAGCGCGGCGAGCATTACAATCCAGGCACTGTTCCGAGGATACTTGATTCGGCGGAAATATGTGTCTGTCAAATTTCACAAGATGACTATCGACAGTGTCGATACAGAGAGTTACCCAAAACTGGTTTCAGGACTGCCAGGTGTCCTGAACCTGACAATCCAGGTTCGAAAATTCAACAGGTGTTTTCGTTACAACTCATATGCGGCGTTTGCAGGAACGTTTGATCAAGAAATATGAAACTTTCGGCCGAATCTATGAATCAATTTACTCCTTTCTACCAGATTTTCCTTACTTCTGTGCGGCAAAGATTCAAGCTGTCTTTCGTATGTACATTTTTCGACGGAAATGGCTTTACTTTCAAGCTATGTCATGGGAAGAAAAGGATGGTCTGATTGGTCGAGAGGCAAAGAATGCTATTATTCGCCGCGCGGAGAGAGCAACGTACAAGGTCAATACATATGTCAGAGCAGTTATTCGAATCCAAAAAGCTTGGAAGAGTTATAGTGTAAGAATCATAGCACGCTTTCAATCACGCCTGACTTACCGATGACAGTCTAAAAAAGTGTACAAGTTCTACCGTAACATGATTCACTTTCGTGAAAGCGGCAATCCGTCAAATTTACTAAAATATGTGAACCCTCAAGAAAGTAAGCTTATAGACGCAGCCAGCTCTACACATGTACGATTCCGTCTCGGCGGGACCTCATTTCCTCCTACAATCTACTACAAAATCTTTGTACATTCCAAGCTAGTAGATATGAACAGCTTCGCACCTCGCGATTACACGAAAGTGAAGCAAAAGCTTCCGATCCATTTGTTTACCAAAGGGTTCGAAGGAAAGCAGGAACCAGACAATGGCAAGTTTCTCTATCATAATCTATATTGTCTGCGAGTGTCCTGATTTATCCCTGTGAAGGTGGCTGGTACCAGCGATTCGAGAACAACGGGTGGCGACCAATTGTCCATCGCAATTGGATGGAAGGTAATAAGGAGCAAATCCATACCATTGCGAAGCACTGACTTCCGCAAAAACAAAATCATACAGAAATCAACGATGAAGTGGTGACCAGAACCGCGTCCAAAGTGATTCCGTTCCATCACATGAAGCTCAAACGTAGACAAGAAGTGGAAAGGCTCAAAAAGATAAAGAAGTTGGAATGGATGAAAAAACTCTACAAGGAAGGACGAAAGATGCAGCAGCCAGTGCCAGACCCATTCATGGACGGCCCAGTCAAAGAAACTGGTTCAAACCAAGAGTTTAACGTTCAGTCGGAGGAAGGGCTGCTGAACGCCCTTATGAACCTGGAATCTGAGGTGGAGCACGACTTTTTGACAAGATGGAGTGAGGCGCTCGATTATGACGCTTATTGCGACAACTGGTTGGAATTGAGTACAACCGGAAAGTCGGAAGGTGAGACAATATTCGTTTTTTAATTTCTTTTCATATTTGTTGAATACTCCCATAGACTTGAAATCTTTCAAAAAAGGTTTGGAGAATGTTAATCTGCAAGGCTTGATGATGAAAGTCAACGACATTAAGCGTGTTGATGAAGCAATCGCGAAAGCAGCATCCGACGACATCAATACAAATCCTATGATGGGGAAAGACACTATGCTTGCTGAAATTGACTTATTCCGGAAGATTGCGGCAGGTAGCGCTGTTGATGAGAATAGTGCGCTGGGTAGCGTAGAGGGTGCCAAAAAACCGCGTCCATGGTCTGGACGGTCCAATAGCAGCCTTGAGGGAATGTTTTTGACAGATCATAAAGACGAGTTTTGAACATGCTACCCTTGTTTATTAATGGCTTCATTTTCACGAATCTTGCATTTCTCTGTTGTTTCGCTCCGCACCTGAAACTACGATGATCCTGTTTCCTTTCAAGCTGATGATTTAGGCCGTGGACTTGATCAAACCATCAGGAACGGACCCTTCAAAATCATTGTCAGCCAAATCCACCCAATGTAGTCTGTGACTTTCAAAGCCAACATTTGGGAGGGACCCAGAAAAACGGTTCCTCGCCAACTTCAATAATTGAAGCCTTGAAAACATCGCGATTTCGGAAGGGGGGCCCGAGATCTGGTTTCCTTCCATGTTTAAACGAGACAAGTCTTAACACTGATTCAGAGGGTCGGGTATTGGCCCCGACAAGCGCAAGCCAGGCAACCAGAGTGTCTGCAGCAGGTTACATCCAATGCTATCGGGAATACAACCTGTCAGGTCATTTTCTCCTGAACGGTGGTGGGTGAGGTTGCGCAAGCGTCCGATCGCGTCTGGGAGGCTGCCAACTATCTTGTTGGAGGAAATATCCAGAGTGAAGAGGTTGGGTGCACGCAAGGAGAGATTCAGGATAGTTCCCATGATCCTATTTTTAGGAACGTGACCAATCGGGTACAGTCGCCAAGGTCCCGCGCCAGTTCGCCAGTCAGCTTGTTTGAATTTACGACAAAATGTTCGAGCAGGGCCATACGTCGTAAGTCTGGCAAGGCTCCCTCCTTGCTGTTCGAGTGGAAAAGGCACGATGTTAATTGTACCAGGTTTTTACAGTTGAGAGGAAATGTGCCTGTCAGCTTGTTGTTTGAAACGTCCAACTTTTGCAGGCTCTCAATGTCGCAAATGCTCTCTGGAACGATTCCTACGACTTGATTCATTCACTCTAAATTCTGTCAGACGGGTTAATTTCTTGCCAATGTCGTGGAGAATTTTTCTCGAAAACAGGTTCTTGTTCAAATGAAGCTTCTCCAGTTTTGGAAGCGACATGCAAACAACGAAATCCCCCTCAAACGCGTTGTTTCGCAGGTTGAGAACCGACCATGATTGCAAGGCCGCTAACTCTTTCGGCAACGGCCCGCTCAAATTATCATCTGCCATATTTTTTTATTCAGCACAGAAAGTTGCGCGAGTTGTCCAATTTCGGCGCAGATGCGGCCATGAAGCTTATATTCGCTCACGCCGGCAATGGAAAGAGTCTCGAGCTTTGACAGCAATCCAATCGCAGGTGGCAGACGCTGAAGCCCGTAAGATTCACTATCAGCGCTTGACGTGTCCTTTTCAGGCTCCCTTTGGTTTGCGCAGTGCCTTCAAATTCCGAATGGACTGCTGCGAGTCGCGGGGAGGTGTCAACTCCCACCGAATAAGTCGGTGGTTTGAAAGTTTGGTATCTGCATACGCGATCTGGAATGCCTGCGGCGCCACGAACCATGCAGCATCCCAGCTCTCAAGTCGGCGACTTTCGGTCATTGATTTGGGTTTGAGACCAAATCGCGCCATAGCTTGGTTGGCACCCTTTTGAGTTATGTTTCCGACGCTGATGGCAGCAAAAATGGGTGACGTGAGGAAAGCGTTGAAGCTCGCGCTGAGACGACGGAACTTGAACACCATCCAGGGCTCTATGAATCCGAAAATGTGGATCGCGACCTAAATTTGGGTTATTCATTATTGGCAAGGTGAGGGTGTTGGATACTGACTTCGAAAGGGATGTCCTGTTGCCACTATTCCAAACTTTCAAGTTCAGTTCTTCGTAACATGGATTCGGTCTGGGTTTTAGATTGGTGCATTTCACTTCTTTTTTGTCTGAGACTCAATGTGGAGCTTGTTTTGATTGTCCATTCCCTTCAAAAAAAGGCTGGAAATCGCTCATGAAATCGACCGCATTCCTTTGGCAGTGGAACTGGCACCGTGATGAACCTGTTATCAGTATTCTATCGGTCCTTTTATCCAGTCACTTGGTTGATCATAGAGGGTCATTTGAAACCTTGTGGTGCTTCGGCCAGAAGTGGGCCAGTCCTTACCTGGCCAATACCCTGAATCTGGCGCCTTATAACTTTCAAACAATTTCTTTCATGCAGAAAAAAAGGGTCTTTTTTTTCTGACATATCCAATCAATCACTCTCTGCAGCTGTTAACGTACACGTACCTGGATCATTGCGTTTAAATTTTACATGAAATCACTTGTGAAAAGTCGGCTTTGGGACATTAGTGATTTAATTGAAAACATTGGCGTCTCTCTAATGGTCTTCAGTAATATGTCAGCGGTCCTCGTAAGTCTCACCGTTCTGCCAGTTCCCAAAAAATCGATTTAAGCAGCTTGATTGAAGCTAACACACGCTTTCCTCGTGCGAGAGCACCCATGTATCAGTCGTCACGAGGGCGGTACTTTACCTCGTCTTATCGAACCTCGGTGGAATCAATCCACGAAATGTTCCCATGTAGGAACATGGAAGGTACCAGGTTTGGTATGGACACATGATCTACCCGGTTCTCCCAGAAGGCTTGTCATTTGTTCGATATGAAAGCGAATCATACTTAATGTTCTATCATTCGTAAAGAGTAAAGTGTATTGGATTTCATTGTGACTGTTCAATACATTGTTACGCCAAAAATTGAGAAACTCATCATATTCACTATTAGGAGTACCGGCGGTCACTTCATGGGAGCCGCCTGAGCAAGCGCCCATCCCGTCGCTGTCTCGAAACCATTTGCAACATGCCGCCCTGCTTCTCCCACATCGCCTGAAAAGTAGATTGTCTTTTCTGGCAGGGCCTTGCGCTTCTCCACCTCGAACACATTTAGCTGCATTCGTTGTGCATGGCCATCTGGCACTGTGGCATATGCACGAGAGATGACTTCAATCTCTTGTCTTTTTGCTTCTGCAAGCGCAATGATATTCTTGACCTCCTGTTGGGTCTTGAGGTCCGAGGAGCGTGCTGCTGCTTCGGCATCTTTGACGACACCATAGAACCGCGCATCACTTTCCTTTTGAGCAGTGTAAAAAGCAGAGTCTGCAACAGTTTTGCGCTGCTCAGCCTCGACTTGGGAGACTTGAAGTTTTCCCTAGTTATCGGAAAATGATGAATTGAACCGGTTGTCGGGGTTTTACCTTTTGCGCTTCTGTTGCAATCTTGTTTTGCAAGTCAATCTGTGTGGCCTGAACCTGATTGCGCAAGACTTGTTCTGATTGCTGCTCCAAATCTTTCCCGAGAGGTCCATCCAGTTCGCGATCCAGAACGTCAAAGCTCTCCACGTTGATTCCGTAGGAGCTAGCCTGGGCTTGTAAGTCCTGCAGACACTCACGTCGGAAGGCGTCCAACCACGGTTGAACGTGGTGGTCAGGAACGTCCCCACCAACTTTTGATGCTCGCATGAACTGCTGATAGGAAAGACGTGAGACAACTGCATTCACTGATGTTTGTGCTGGGTTGAGTAAAGCGCTGAGTGCGTCTTGGTAATGGGCAGTCAACAAGACAGGATCCACGATCCGGTAGCGCAGATTCACATTCAGTACCACAGGGACACCTGCTCCAACATTAATGTAAGAGGAGCAAAATTTGAACGTTACCTTCCACTGTGTAGGCTGGCTGCGTGCGGAATGTTGTTTGGCGCTCACCGAGGGAATAGAACCCCCTTTGTTTGAAACAGTCACGAACCCGAGCATATGAAAACGAGAAATCAAAATTTCCACCTAAAACTCGTGTTTGGGTTTGTGAGGACGTGTTGACCGGCTTTCATAACAATGAGGTCATTGCCACGCTGCAAGATGAGCGTGTTGTTTGCTGGCACGTTGAAGAAAGTTGCAACTGTTATCGCGCCCTGACTTCCTTCGACACGATTCTTGATTTCGCGCATCCAGCCGAGAATAGAACCTTTGCTTCCGTCCGGTTGGCGTTCATAGTGGGCGTGTTCTTGGCCAAGATTCTGTTACAATGCGGATCTCTTAGAGCCATTAGAACAGAATGCATACTTACAAGTGTGTCCACGACCGCGAGGACTTTGAAAATTCCTTGGGAGCCGTAGGCAGCGAAACCGCTGTTTCTGATGACGAAGATCCGGTTCGTGGGGTCCAGAACGACCGCAGCTTCGGATTGACCCACAAGGACGGTTGTAAGACCCAACACGTCGATTGGAGCCGTAATGTCAAATCTTCCAGTGAAAGAGTGACGGTACGATCTATTAAACGAAGGCGAGTTAAAACTTCATCTAAGCTTCCCTGAATCACTGACATATTCCAGTAGTTGCCGTTCCTCAGTGCAATAACTGGCCGTCCATTGCGATTCCATACTCCAATTTTACCCGTGTCGATAAGTGTCCCGCCCATCGGACGAACTGGTTTACGCGTCAAAAGGCGATGATCGTTGTTGTCTCTCATTCTCTTATCTAGCTCAATGAGAGCTTCCGGAAGAGACTTTGTTACCTTTATGAAACGCGTACAAGTTCAGCAATGACAACGAGATTTGCGACGCGTCACCTCGACAAAATACTGGTGGCTTTTAACGCTCGCGGGGACGGTCCAGTCATCTGTACCCTCAAGGCCTTCAGGAACGTTATGTTGTTGCTTTTTCTCGTTCATCGTTGCAGGAGACTTTGCTGATGCTTGAGTGAGAGGAATTGTTCCGGCCCTTTTCACAAAGGAATTGTCCAGTTCTTTGTTGGCCACCGCGCGCTGAAACTTCAGCAGGGAAAGAATAAGGACGCACCGATCTCTTTGAGACGTTAATGGTGCATCTAAAGAACACCAAGAAGGCCGCCATTGAATCAAGAAACGTCATTTGCACACAAACAAAGTTTATTTGCCATGAATCCGCTGGAGAGGTATCCTGGACGTCCATCATTGACCACCCTGCTGTTGCGGCTTCGCAAACCCGCCGCGTCCTCCTTGGCCCCCACCCCTCCCTCCCCTCTGCCCGCCTCCACCCCTGCCTCCGCGGTATCCGCCACGCCCCCCACGCACGCCATTTCCGCTCTGGGCCTCCCTGCGCTCGCGATACTCGCGGTCCTCGCGCACCATGTCAATCACGTCGTCTGGCAGACGCAGGTATTTAATCGTCATACCGCGAATGTACTATGTTTTGGTTGCGAAAAATCCCACCGACGGCGAATGGGTTAGCTTCAAGAGAGAAGGGATAGGAGCTTGACCAACCGCCTCAGGCAATCGCCAGAACTTGTCACCGTCGGCGCTTGTGCAAATGACTTCATGCAGGTTGATATTCATCCAATTGTCGCAGCTGTGTAGATGGCCGTTGTAAGTTACGCCTGTTGGGTGTTGGTTGTTGATGCAGGTGAGACCCGTGCGCAGTTGGACGCCAACTCAGCGTTTCCCAAGTTCAGTCAGCTGCAGAAGCCTCAGTTTACCTGTCTTGAGCTCCACAAGGATAGGCTTTCCTTTCGCCGCGTTGAGGAGACTTAGTGGCAGCATGGTGTTCGTGGGCCTCCACTTTTCCAACAAGGATTGCTTTCATTTTTTGGACACGAACGCCAGACAGTAAGAGACTTATCAAACAACGTAGACTAATTTAACAGTGTAGGAGGTTCTCCCTTTTCAGGGGAACTACCCCTCCATCTTCCAAGCTGACTTCCCCTTATCCCTCCAAAGCCATCTGCTTCTTGATTTCGGCAATGGCCAAACCAGGGTTAAGTCCTTTCGGGCAGGTACGGGTGCAGTTCATGATGGTGTGGCATCGGTACACGCTGAAGGGATCCTGCAATGCTTGTCTGCGTTCGGCACCAAAGTGGTCTCGGCTGTCAATCATCCAGCGGTACGCCTGCATCAGAACGGCGGGACCAAGGTAAACATCGCTGTTCCACCAGTACGACATGCAACTCGTCGAACAGCAAGCGCAGAGAATACATTCATAGAGACCGTCCAGTTTCTTACGGTCCTCTATGCTTTGAAGGTTCTCTTTCTCAGGGGGTGGGGTCTTTTGTTTGAGGTAGGGCTCAATGCTCTTGTATTGCTTGTAGAAGTGTGTCAAGTCTACAATGGGTTGAATCAGAATCGAAGACAAGGGAATGATCCACAGAAACTGTATTTTTACCTGGCACCAAGTCCTTGACGACGTACATGTGTGGCAAAGGGTGGACCTTGACGTTCTTTCCGACGTCACGGTCGATACGCGAGAGGCATGCA
>MU614733.1:0-15582 GCA_025201725.1 Chytriomyces sp. MP71
TATTCAAGGGAGCCACAATCCCCGCAACAATTTTCGCCACAACCACACCTCCGTCTTCCTCTACTGGCCCCTCCTCCCCACCTTTCCAGACTACCGCTACCATCCCAACTCCATACAACCGCACCTCAAATCCCTCCACAACTGCGGGGACAAGCACATCCTGGACAATGCGCGCTGCCTCACAAAATTCTCCATACGCCTTTTGCACTGGGCTTTCCTTTCCAACAATCCCAAGCCCACTTGCTGCGCCCGCGGTAGGTACCACAGAAGCAACCAACATGGCCTCTTCCACCGCCTGCCCCACGCAACCCATCGCGGCAACAACTCCCTCCAACTCCCTCACAATCTCGCCGCGCAGGCGTACGCGCAAGGCCATTGGCGCCACCACGCGTAGAGCATTGAACGCCGTGTAAAATACATTCAAGACATGGGCTAGAGGCGGATAAGCCAATAGCGCCGCGGGCGGGTTTACCACCGCGCCACCCCCCGTACTGCTTCCTGTCGCCGCGCTGAAACTCCCCGTGCGCAGGGGCGGCAGAGCGGGACTCGCGCCGGGACTCGCTGCTGCACTCGCAGATGCGAGGACGCTGCTGGCTGTACGCACGTGCAGCCCGGCCGCGAGTGAACCCGGTTGGGCAGCAGTGCGGGACCATGCGTGGAACCCCGCGAGGCCCTCGCGTAGGGCGGCGGACAAGACGCGCGTGATGGAGTGGAGAAAAAGGTCGCCGACTGCGACGCGAAAGTCGACACCGACGCGGCCGAGGCTCATACCGTAGTACATTGTCTGAGTGAGTAGACTGTTGAGGCTCTGTGTATCGGTGAGGGCGGGGAGGGTGGCGCCGAGTTTGGCGAGGAAGATGGTAACGGTTTGGCTGACGTAACTTGCGAGGATGCTCGGCGTTGCGATTGTGTTTGTGAAGGGGTAAAAGATGGCGGGGCTAGTATCTTTGGTGCTGCCGGCGGCGTTTAGAGAGGTGGACGATGCAGAAGGTGACGTAATATAAGGGTTGCTCCCCGATGAGCTGTCAGCAAAGATGGCCCTATATTGAGTGATGATGTCGAAAAAGTTTTCACGCGAGACCTCAATGTACTTTTTCAGGTGGTCTGCGGGGTCTGATTCGCGGATTTCGGAGATAAGTTGGCGAAAGTAAGCGTCCTTTTGCTGTAAAAACACGAGACGCAGTTCAGTCTCTGGATAGACTTCCATGCGACGCAGGTAACCAATGACGCGAATACACATTGGCAGTTTCGCGTTGCTTCGCAGAATAGCAACAAGTTGGGCGAGCATGAGCGATGTGGAGGCGGTGACTTGAGCTGACACGCTCTGAACGACAGATACGGCAGGATAGCGCAAATTCTGGCATATTCGTGGCATCGGCCAAGCAAGAGTGGAGAGGGGGGCGAATTCATGAGAGAAGGTTTTGGCGATGAGAGGAAGGGAGATCATCAATGAAGTGGACAAGTACAACGCACCAGTCGCGAGACGAACGCAGCGAGATCAAGCGCGTCTTCATATGCTCCTGCGCGAACAAAGGCGTCAAACAGGTTTGGAATCGCGACGAGATCCATGATGAGATCGTAGTTGTTGCGGAGTGTGGACTGGACGAGCTTATCTTCCTCCTGTATGGGTAGAGTATGCGGGGAAGCATCAGAATCTTTGATGGGAGGGAATGGGGATGGGTATGTGGGGGGTTTTGGGGAAGTTTAAATGGGCCAGTTTACATTGACGACAAACGCGGAAGTTTCTGCCAGCGACTCAGCCAGAGCAGAGCATGCTGAATGCAGCTGGAGGGCTGTGTTCTGTGCGATTAGGGCGGAAGCGCCGACGTCGCGCGCGCTTGCGTTTGCCTTCAGGAAGGCACGGTGCTCTTTTGAGGCCAGCGCAGCCAGCGCAGCGTCCATTTCAGCCTATGTTTTAGAAGAGGGAATGGTTGGGGTTGTCACATCTTCCTCAGAAGATACACTAGGTTTGATACCTGCTCCCCAGCAAGCTGCACCGGAAGCTGCTTGAGCTCCCTCAGACCCATCTCCATCAGGTGCTGCGTCAGCTGCTTCGCGTCCACAACGCCGCTTCCACTCCCCCGTCTTTCGCTCGTCTCCCCGTTCGATCCTTTCCTCGTCGCCATATTCTCGGCCGTCAGCAACGTTTTTGTGAGGAAATAAATGCAAACACTGGCCTTCGACACCAAAGCACAAAGCAAGGAACAAAGCCCGTCCACCACGAGCCTTCATCCCAAACTTCTTGGTAATACTTTATATAAGCTGTCCAGACAGTTTCATGTAACTTTTTGGTGTGAGAAATAACCGAGTTGGATGCAATGCCCAAGAGGCAAATGATCGCCTGTACATAAATTTGCGCAGAAGAAAGAGTAACAAAAACGACCCCATACCACCCCTCCCGCAGTTTGTATATGCACAAAGTTGATTCTCTTTCCATCCATTGTGTTAATAGTTGTAAAACGTTTCCACTGGGAGTGACTTCTCTGAGCGCACGATTGCGTATGACAAATCATCTTTTTTTTTATATACAAAGTGGACTTTCGTCGGGGTCTGCTGTCTTATTTGGATGGAATAAGTGTTGGATACAAGGAAAAAGTTAACGCGCGCAGACAAAAACGAATGAACTCACAATGACGTTCTCGGCGATTTCGGCCCCATTGGGAATCACAGGATGTGGACCTGTAGTGATAAAGCCGACCTACTGGTTACTGCAACACAAGTGCAATCCAGGTGGCATCCACATGGCATGTTGCTGTTGGTTCACGAGCAGGGCAAGATTACCTGCAGTACTGCGAATGTTTTAGCGAATCACGGGGTCAACAGAATGAATGATCTTGTGAAACTCACCCTTGCCAATACCCTCACAATCAAAAATGAGTCCCTCGCTAACCTAGCTGGCTGTTTGCAAGCCTGATGACGAGTAGAATGACAGGCTCGTTTACTAAGGACAGCCTATTTTCACTTGCCCGTCCGTAGATTATGGTTGAATGTGTAACTTGTTGTAATTGCTTCCTGTTTTCACCCTTCGCGTTCTCTGACGAGAAAAGGGAAAATATTCTGAAAACATTTCAAAAGGCTAAAACGGAACAGTGCCTCGAAAGTGAAATATGCAGTGTATTTGTATTTGGATCCACAGGGAAAGAGTAAGCAACAGCCTCAACGCAGTGGACGTCAAGATAACTGCACTGGAAGTCAAGATTGATGCAGTGGAGGTGCGGCCGAGAACATCATGGTGAGTACAAATAATGGGGGTAGGAATCATCTGACTGGTGACCTTAGAAACATAAAGGCTTGCATAAACGTCACGCGCACGGCTTCAAATCGAACCAACGCATCTATGGAGTCATCAGGAACCTACCAAATAGACACATTGATGGATTCGACGCCGGCAGGGCACGGAATTGAAAGGCATTGTCAAATCAGCGTTGATTTTTTTGAACTTCTTTGATATTCCAATATCATGACGTCCCATCCGCAATGTGCGTTCAAGGGCAATCACTCCTAATGGGAACTACTTGTATGGGTTCCCAAACAAACGAATGAAATGAGCACCAACTTTTCTCGTCTTGTGAGACCGTGGGAGTGATGGTAAGGTGATAGGGAGGGAGTCTACGTTGTTTCATACTCTCAAATTTTGTGCAAGAAGACAGTGCAATTACCCCGTTGACCCAATCAGGCGGCATTCGCGTGCCACTAAGTTTATTTCTCACACAGAAAGGGAAATCACAAGTTGGACTCAGCAAACTTCCAGTTGACAAGTTTCCAGAAGTTCTCCACGTAGCTAGGGCGCGCATTTCTGCAGTCTGCAAACGCACAAATCACGTTGTTCTTGGCTAGCCCGCAGGCGAGCACTTGAACCCAAGGCCTCTCAACTTACACTTATCAAACCACCAAGAAGAGTGAATACATACAATAAGATTCGTCAAAGATATCAACACCTTTCGACTACCCGCACAGTTATGGAAATAAGCGACTGATCTTTCGAGTTCTTATGTGAAAGTTTATACCTTTCATGTCTTTGATAAAGAGAACATATTGATTCACTCTTTTGTGTGTCATCATTTCCTTTCCTATTTTCTGAACTCATGTAATAAATGTCATAAACCTAAAGGAATCAAGCAGTTGAGCTAGTCACGTCCCGTTTTCTGTACAATCTCAACTTGGCTTGCACCCAAAGTCGCTTGAAGAAACCACTTCTCAAAACCACCAAGAAGAGGGCATACGCCACCAGGCGGTAAGATAACGCAAGCGCGACCATAATCAACATGTTGCGAAGCGTGTGACCGTTTTCATACCCACTATAGTTTGCCGCGTCGGTCAAGTCAATCGTGTCGGCATAAGGTTCCGCCCACAAGAAGAACTGAGCCTCTGCCATCCACCGATTGACTCCCATTCCCAAGATGAATCCGTAGTGTCCACTATCAGCGGCTGGAATAGACGGTCCGAAACCGCAAAACACTTCGGACAAAAGTGTTGGAATCACCGCCAAAAGGGCTGCGTTCTCGCGTTTCACCAACATGGAGACTATTTGAGCCTGGCCGTACACTCCGAAAATGTTGAGGAAAATGAGGAGCCATTGGTTCCCCGATCCGATGGGAGGTTGGGCAAGGAGGATGTAGCATCCTGCAAAATGAGCTGAGGCGAGTAAAATACGGTAGAGAGAGCCCAGGTTCTTGCCTATAAAGTAAGCGGTGCTGTTGTGACCCGCTTCCGCCTCGCGCAAGTACATCGGAATTTCTTCGCTGAACACTTTCACTGCCGATGGAGCAGATGCCAGCGCGATCGTGATTCCAATGAGCATTCCGTACATGTCGTTGAACCAGTAGCGAGGGGCAGGCGATATGGGTGTGAATGGCGCGACAAAGCGCCCCGTGAAGTTTTCGCCACCTCCCGATGCCACGCCCATGATCAGACCGCAGATCAAGCCAACAAACACTTCCTGCATGAAAGCAGACGCAAGTTTGGCTTGCTGTGCCACAAAGCGGTTGTGGCTGAGGCCCACTTGGCGGAAGAATGATGCGCCTCGCTTCTTGGCCACTGCCGTCATGGACTCGATCGAGCTGGAGGTGGTTTGGTTTGAACTCTTGACCTGAGGCATCTGAAGGTGGTACGCGGTGGTGGCATTTTGTGTTTCGAGGTGGACGGTCCAACACGTAATGACTTCGCGAACGCTGGCTCGCGTGGATGGGAGACCCTCCTGAATCTCCCCGCGACCCGAGAGAATGTCCATGAGCGTGTCGGCCACATTCGCATTGGCACGGAACGAGAATCCAATTGACTCAAAGTAAGCCTGCGCCTCGCTGATGGGGCCAAAGTACGCAGTCAAGCCGCCTGGTGCCACCATCAAGACATCGTCGAACGTCTCAAAGATTTCGACGCGTGGTTGGTGGATCACGGCCACCACCGTCAGGCCCAGGCGAGAGATGGAGTGGAGAATGTTGGTCACGTCCAAGGCGGCCGTAGAGTCCAAACCGGATGTGGGCTCGTCCAGAAATACGGAGAGCGGTGCGGCCGCCAGTTCCATCCCAATGTTGACTCGCTTGCGCTGACCTCCAGAGATTCCACGTACCAGCGTGCTTCCCACGCGAGAATGCGCTACGTGGTTGAGGCTACATCCACAAGGTAAGCGTTGCAGCCAACCGAACGGCGACTGAAACACAAGGTAAACTTACTTGAGTGCAGTCAAGATGGCATCCACATGGCTATCCACGTCGCTGTTGGGCCACGAGTTTGGCAAGCGCGTGCGTGCAGAATAGCGAATGTTTTCGCGCACCGTGAGTTCCTCAATCATGACGTCGTCCTGTGGAACATATCCAATAATCTTGCGGTATTCTTGCATCTCTGCAATGGTGTCGTTGATTTTAAGAGATCCCGAAGTTCTGGTGGCCTTGCCCATGAGGACATTCATGAAGGTCGTCTTTCCAGCGCCTGGTTAGTAATTGTGTAAAATGTTAGAGAAGTCGACAGGTGTTGATACATCAACGACGCTACCAACCTGAAGGACCCATGATCGCCGTCATACGACCAGCCTTGATGGTTCCTGAAACTCCTTGCAAGATGTCCTTGCCATCCGGAAGACGGAGTCCGAGATTTTCAAACTCATAGTTCATAGACAGGTCGGTGTGGCCTTCCAGACCCTTTTGGAACCCTGCAGTTAGTGTTTGGATATTTTCTTGGATCTGGGCCGTGGAGAGTGTTCTCTTGCGCATGGCTCCTTCGCCTTCGGCACTGGACAAAGTCTTCAACTTGGAGCTGCCAAAGAGAGATTTTCCAGGATTGGCACGACGGAACTCGCGGTAACGAAAGACCAAGAAGGCTGTGAGTAAAACAGTATCGGTCACAAATACAATGAGGAACAGGCCATAGTGCACTTGGACGACAGTTTTGGCTCCGCAGATGCTGAGGTACTCGCACGGAGTTGGCTTGGAAGAGCCAGTCAGGCAGTAACTACCGACAGGACTGAGTGGATAAGTTAGCAACGAATCAGGTACACGGGAAGCACTCACCATGGACGAATCTCGTTGTAAGAAGGACAGTAGTATCCCTTTGGGCAGGCCATAGGCTCAAAGATTCCCTGAGGAATATCGCAGTTTACACCTTGCCCCCGCTGGATGTAGCAAGGACCGACAGCAGGGCAAGAGACTGGATACGTCGCAGAGTTTGCCACGTCCAAGTACGGACAAAAGAATCCCTTGCCGCAAAGATCGGATGGGTTGGAGACGGGAGCCATGGAGCTTGTGTTGAAAAGCGGAAAGCCATATGGGCGAGTAGGATTAAAGAAGCAGCCATATCCAGACTCATTGACACCCTTTGGGATAAGCTTCCAGATTTCTTGTGGTGGCGTGATATTCCAGTTGCTTCTGCTTGCATTAAGAAACGGATTGGGAAAAGATGTCGCTGTGACAAATGAAGTCATACTGGATCAATTTTGATTGTGCTTGACAGCCTGGCGTGTGCCCAACCTTTTAAGTTACTTTTCATGGGAGAAAGAATGGGGTTCAATTCGATTTTGGTCGAGGTCGGTTTTTCAAATCGTGGGTGTCGGGATGCAAGCCCAAAGCCTGCAACAGGGTTTGCGGGCGGCCTTCCATTCATTCACGTGATTTTTATCCCTTTATTTGATGCATCATTTGAGGAAACTTTCAACAACCTTCATAAACTCATTGGGTTTCTCACTGTGCACCCAGTGTCCGGCATCCTGGATGCCCACCACCTCTGCTTTCGGAAACAAACGCTGAATCCCAGGAATGCTGGAATCAGGCACATATCCGCTGCGCATCCCTCTCACAAAAAGACTGGGACCCGTATATGTGCTGCCTGAATCTGCGAGCGGAAACCCAGCAATCCCACCTTGTCGCAAACCCGCATCAGTCCGGCCAAAGCTAGCCTCAATCGCGTCCAGGTTCACGCGAAAGCGCAGGACGTCGCCACCATCGCGGAACTTGAGGTTGGTGCTGATGAATTGTCGGATGGGCAGTTCTGGGATGGTTCGGGCGAGGATTGCGTCTGCTTCTTGCTGGGTGGTGCAGTTGGCAGATTCAACTTGGCGCATGGCGACGACGTAATCGGCAAAGAGCGAAGACAGGTTGAGGAGGTTGGGCGACATATCAACTACGATCAGGTTCGCGATGCGAGGCTGCTCCTCCAAAGCCATATGCATGGCAGTTTTTCCGCCCCTGATGATTGAAATTCAGGTAGATTTGAGTTGAGTTTGGAGGGCAAAGGCAGGTCGCGTTTGACATTCGCGCAATCAATGATCAAGGTACGCACATACTGTGGCCCATCAAGTTGAGCTTGTCGAGCCCCAACGAATCGCAGAGGGCCAATACGTCTGCGGCCATGGACGGATAGTCGTGGAGGGGATGGTGGGGTGAGTCGCCGTGGTTACGCAGATCGACAGCGATGATGGACGTATTGAGTTTGTTTGCGAGCTGTTTCGAGATGGAGCGCCAGTTCTGCTTGGAGCCAAAGAGCCTGAATTGCATAGATCGCGGTGGTATGTCAGGGCGTGAGCATCTGGAGGGGCTGTGGAACAATGCGTGTTACCCGTGCAGTACGACCAGCGGGGCCAGAGGACGGACAGACTTTGCTGCGACGGAGGGCGTTGGATTGTGGATCTCGTGGCTGAGTGGCAGCACCGCCACGGGGACGCGCGGTGGTTGTGGTTGTGGATGTAGATGTGGTTGTGGTTGCGGTGGCTGTGGTGGATGTGGATGTGGTTGTGGTGGTTGTGGTGGAGTGGCCCGTGTGGCGAGGAGCCTTGCCCTCATCATCATCATCATCGATCTGTCTTTCTTTTTTTCTCCACCGAAAAGCGCAACCAAAAAACGAACGATGGCTGTGAGAACCGCATTCGAGAACAGCAACGACATCGGCGTCTTCTCGCGTCTCACCAACTCGTACTGTCTCGTGGCGATTGGCGGCTCAGAGAACTTTTACAGGTTGGTGAGCGACGAGACACGGCGGCAGTCGTACCGCGCAGCTTGACACCGACCACCACCACCACCACCACACCCACGCTCCTCAGTGTCTTCGAAAGCGAGCTCGCCGACGTCGTCCCCGTCATCCACACCTCCATCGCCGGAACAAGAATCGTTGGAAGACTCACCGTCGGTACGATCCTCGATCCACCAAACATCACAACGAATGCATGTGCCCTCCTCCCCTCCCCCTCGTCGCCCACTTCCCCCAGTCTTTGGCACCCGCAGAACAAGGTTTGACTCTCTCGAAAACACAGGAAACAAGCGTGGCCTGCTCGTACCCAACACCACCTCGGACCAGGAGCTTCAGCATCTCAGAAACTCGCTTCCTGACGCAGTGAGGATCCAGCGCATCGAAGAGCGGCTGTCGGCCCTTGGAAACGTCGTCGCCTGCAACGATTACGTTGCTCTCGTTCACCCGGACATTGATCGGGTAAGTAATGAATGATTTGAATGCATTCGATTTCGTCTTGTCTGTTCTGACACTCCTTCATGCGCATAGGACACCGAGGAAATCATTGCTGACGTGCTGGGTGTGGAAGTATTCAGACAGACAATTGCGGAGAATGTTCTTGTGGGAAGCTTCTGCACATTCAGCAACCAGGGCGGACTCGTGAGGATTTGGTTTTTTATCATGCGAACCACACCCGAAACTCACCGAAATGAACCCACTAGGTGCACCCAAAAACTTCTATCCAAGACCAGGATGAACTTTCATCCCTTCTTCAGATTCCTCTTGTTGTACGTTTCGTGTGTCGCATGTTTCCAGCCTTTCGCTAACAGAAAGTCTGACCTCAGGCTGGTACCGTGAACCGCGGTTCTGACATGATTGGTGGTGGTCTTGTTGTGAACGACTGGTGCGCCTTTGCTGGACTGGACACGACCTCGACCGAAATCTCAGTCATTGAAAGCATCTTCAAGCTCCAAAATGCTCAGCCCACCTCAATTGTTGGTGGCATGCGGGACCAACTCATTGACAGGTTTGTTTGACTTGCTCTTCAATTATTTTTGTTCGACCAGTACTAAGTATTTATGTCCATTAGCTTCGTCTAAACTGATTTCACGACTCTTTTACTTCGTATTGGGTGTCTTTTTCTGCTTAATAAAAAGGCGGGATTTACAGGCGATGTCACTGCTTCCATCCGACCCTCCATCCGAGCCTTATCGCCACATTACGACGAAGGGTACATGCGAGTCGTTTCTTAGTCCTTTCGACAACGATGATTGACCGACTGGACTTCTCCAGGAAAGAAGCAAAAGCATCTGAAACTTTTCATTCATCCTCCATCCATCCCAACACGATTCCAGACCTTTCATTTTGATGACAATGAAGAAAAGGGATTCAACAGTACTGCACCGCGATTTAATAATCACTTGGTGCGTCTCTACCTTCTACACGGGATTTCTGTTGACCTTCCACTCCTTCTTCGCAGGATGAGTTGCCTGGGCCTGGCTACTGTGAGCGATTCAATCCTACTTCCACCTTGTTAATTTTGAAGGCCCATTTCCTAGACAAGAATAAGGATGTAGCAATCGAGTTCGATGCCTCGTTGTCTAAACGGGGATATGGTGTTGGTTTCGCATCACAGGTGCCATTCGTTTCGACAGCAATCAATACCTAATCTCCCTTCCGCTTCCCAGACGCGCAGGTTAAAGAAACCTGCAACGGATAATGAATATAGACCGGACCTTCCTGGGGTACTGTCGCTTGCCTGCAAAACTCCAAACACACATATGTAACATTGCATTAACAGCCCGGCGAATACACTACTACGAAAGAGGTTCAATATAGCTATAGTCTCTCCAACTCCATATCACGCAATTTTCGGCAAAACATTGCCAAAGTCACGTCGCCCAGCAATCCAGCTGCACCCAGCCACACACTTTCACCGGGCCCAGCATCATGTATCCCTTCGGTTTACTGTCCAGTCTCCAGTCTCTGACCGCATATACCCTGTTTGACCAGACAACACATTCGACGCAAGCAAAGCACTCCTTCGCACCCGCGCGGAGGAGAGCGGGGCCGCGTATGTCTTCAAGAGCAAAACGAACCGGCCTGAGATTAACAATGCTGAGTCGGTGCCGGGTCGGGATGCACCTCCTCCAGGTGAGGTCGGGGTACCTTTTGGGTTGAAGGCGAAGCTTAGTGGAGACTGTAGGTGCATACAACCTTCCGGATGAAAAGAATCCAAAGGCGGGAGCGACGGCTGCGTTTAAGGCCACGATTCGTTCCGGTTTCAAGTAATTCACACCTGACGTCATTCCGACAACACTTTAAACACATTTCAATCAATTGCATAGAGTCACGTCTCCCGCTGCTGTTGGACCAGGCAGTTATGACGTAGTCACCAAACCTGTGATCCCACCGAAAAAGTGAGTCTACTCTCAGTTCCATTTCGGCCTGAACTAAACCCGACACTGGCAGACTTAGGATGAAATTCAAGTCCGTCGTGGACGCGCAATCGGACCAAAACTACCACCGAGATGCAGGATCCTTGGGTCCCGGGCAGTACGAGGTTGCTCGCGCTACGGACACCTTGCATCGCCATGCCGGTGTCCCGCACGGTGTGTTTGTGTCGGCTTCGCCGCGATTCGGGTATCAGAAAACGGTTGCACCGCCTCCTGGTAAGTAGCGCCTTTTCAAAGTAGTTGGTTACTAACGCTGATGGGGGGCTTCTAAGGATTCTACCGGCCTCTGCCAGAGACCAAGAATCGCTCCTTCCACCTGAATTTGACAAGCTCGTGGTTGGCGTGAGCGTTGAATAAAAAAAATTAAAAAAAGGTAGTATTCACTCAATAAAAGGAACAAAACATTAGCCATTGTATGTTCGCCGTCTAGCTGCCTTTTCCTCAGCACTGATTTGCTTCTTGAGGAGTGGAATCAACACATTCACTGGAACGCCACCCATTGTCAAGTTTCCACTAGCATTGTTTATAGGTGTACCTGGTGTCGCAGGCGTGGCAGGAGTGGCAGGCGTTGCTGGTGTTGCAGGGGAATTTGATATCCCACCTGGAGTCCCGCTTCCCCACGTTGAGCTTCCTGCATCGCCAGGCGCTTTAACGAACTCTAAGGCGGGTGGCTTTGGAGTCCCAGCACTGGTGAGCTGGAAAGTCATATCCCCTGTCAAATTCATTTGTTTCAAGAATTCGGGCGTGAGCTTGAGGCCTTGATCTTGAATAATGATACCGGTTGTTTTTTGTAAGTTTTTTGCTACATCTTTGATCTTGGATGGAATGCCCTCCACAATCTTTCGGAGCTGTAAAACCGAGAATCCATCAAAGATTTGGTGCAGCAGAGTTCCCATGCCACGCATTTGCTCCAAAGTCAATTCGAGGTTGTTGAATGTAGCAATGAGAGTAGTATTGTTTTGCTTGAGTTTTTGAAATGTCAGGTTAAATTGAGGATAGTCGCCTTGTTCGTAATCCAGCTTTCTTGAATACCATTCCTCCCATTTTTTCCTGTTTTCTAGGGATCCTTCTTTAGAGGGTTCGGGATCAATGAAAGGTCCGACTTCTTTGGGGAAGTGACTGGTCTTGACAAGTAGGATATTGTCCAAGAGGTGCTTCCGCAAGGTTTGATCAAATCGATAGAGAGCCACTTGCCCCACAGTGACATTCTCAAGCGCAGCAATGTCTTTTGCTAGAATATTTGGCAACTCAATCGCAGCCATCCACTCCTTTCCGGGCCAGACTGTGATGGGCGTCGCACTTTTTTCATTAGTCTCATTCAAAATGCGATGTCCTTGCACCCATCGTTTGCGTACAAGAGTATAAATGAAGCTTCGACAGGTGTTTGTGGATGTTTTCGTTTTTTCCATGAGCTCTTCCACGTTTCCATTCGGCGCCTCCATATACTGCAAAAGCTCAATGAAAAGCTCCTGCCTCTGCGCCGCCTCATCCTCTACAGGTGCTTCTGTGACAATCGGTTTGGGTGGTGGAGGTGGATCGGCGCGTTTTTTCAGCTTTTTGCGCAAGTTAGGGTCTTTGAGCGCAGCCATTAGGTCTGATTGGAAGTCGTCTGACGCTTTGGGTGCTGAAGATGCGGGGTCACCTCCTGGTGGGAGTGGCGGTGGAGGACCTGCCCCGCCAGGGGGAGGAGGCGGGGGTGGTGCCACGCCAGGTGGCGGTGGCGGTGGTGGTGTACTTCCTGGTAGTGGTGGTGGACGAGGACCACCTGTGGAAATTACGCAGCTGATCATCAGATTCTTATATCAACTTTTCGATATATAATACCTGGTGGTGGAGGTGGAGGCGGAGGACCTGCGAAAAAGTCTCCGGGTGGAGGGGGCGGTGGAGGTGGAGGACTGGACAACAAGCACCCAAAAGTAGGGGGTGGAGGAGGTGATATGCTACTTCCAATAGATGTTGGTGGTGGTGGTGGTGGTGGCGGCGGAGGAGGTCCGCTGACTCTAAACGGCCGGGAAGGCACAGGGACGGTAGATATTGCTACCAATAATGTCAACTATTGCTGATAAGTTTTTAAAATCTACAAACCAAATGTCTCGAGAGGCGGCGGTGGTGGTGGTGGTGGTGGTGGGTTCATTGACATCCGCAACGACGACTCAAACATTCCTGGGGGCGGTGGGGGTGGGGCCGGTGGTATGGTTGAGCTCCTCGAACGTAACAGTGATGAACGCGACGATTCCTTGGATAGAGGTGCCTGGGTTGGGGGTGGGGGGGGTGGAGGCGCTTTCGACATTCGAGACTTCGATTCGGAAAGTGGAGGAAGAGGCGGTGGCGGTGGAGGTAATGTTGAATATCGAAATAATTGTTCTGCTGGTGGGGGTGGAGGTGGCGGTGGTGGAAGAGGCATCATCGAGGTTTGCGTCGATTGTGGAGACAAAGTCGCTTTCGGTACCATAGTTGTCCTTGAAGGTTGTTTTTGGGATATTGAGATGAACGTTGGTGGCGGACTTGTGGAAGTTCGGGTTGCTGGAACTGGCATTGTTAGTGGTAATGGCTTTGGGGCGTGACTGTAGTCGACAACTTGCGCTGGAGGTGGGGGAGGCGGCAATGGTATTTTTCCAGGTGAATCTAATATCCAATTATTACCAAAGTATGTGCAGATCTTTTTGAAAGTACATACCCATTTTGCTTGGCACAGATGGAATGAAATCATAATTGACCGTTTCCTCGTCTGCTTGAAGGTAAGATCTAGATAGTCTGGATAAAAGCATTTGATGAAAATTTACCTTCTAACAATGTAGGACTCTTAGTTGGATTCATAACAAAAGTGTCTCCAGTCGGTGCGAGCGCTGATGTCACCAAGATGTTAAAACCCTTTAAAACCGTAATTAAGCCTTACTTAAATCTTGCAAAATCATAAGCGCAGATGCTCTTGTAATCCGCTTTTTCTTTTTGAGAAGGTCCTCTTCCGACTTGGCTTCATCAGCATCACCTTTCAATCGAAGTTTCGCCGATTCATCATCATCTGATTTCAAGGCGACAGTATACGACTCTTCTTCTTGAGAAGTCTCATCATCTTCGCCTGCAATTAAAATCCGTGAGATATCACGAGAAATGTCAGAAGGGTCACTACCGAGCATCCAACTTGGGGGACGTTCCAAGACAGCGGGCGGTCTCAATGGCGTCAATATCGTTCCACTATTATTCCTTGAGATTCTTCGATACACCGAAACTCCTTCTGAATCTAATCGCGATAAACTTCCTCGAGGTGATTCGTTGGAACTCGGACGCGTTCGATATATGGTCGGTGCGCCTCCATCTGCCGGTGACTCTTGAGAAGTTGCAGATCCACTAATAAGGCTTTCTGCAGTCAAGTACAAGCTGTTGGTTGCTGCCAACTTTGTCAAACTGCCCTTTCGACTAGACAACTGCTCAAGGGGAGCAACTCGACCGCGAGAATAGGAACGTGCGCGTTCAGAAGTAGGGCTTCCTTCTGAAGATGACGTATTTCGTAATGAAGCTTCTCGGCGGTTCGACGTCGCCCTAGGTGGATCCAAAGGTTGCGCGTCGTGGGATGATGCGCTGGCCTTTCGTTCAACGCGTTCATGGTCCTTTTCTAAGCCACTTTCGGTCAGAGAATCGCGGCTGCTGCTCTCTCTGCGCAGCCTTGATGATCGCATGACTTGATTTTGATTTTGGGCACAAAGCTAGGACAATGAGAAACGATTCCCTCTTTCCAAAAAAGAAAGCTAACAGCCATCACAGCCGAAGATGTAGCAACGACAGGATGAAAGGCTCTTGGGTTACCCAAATTTATAATGGTTGCGCGCTTCTACTCACCACCTTCTGGTGCTGCAGCATGAGTTGCGCCACGTCAATCCTAGAAAGCCGAGATCTTGGCCGCGGCCAAGATCAAGGCTTTTCCAATGAAGAAGTCGAAGGCCCCATGGGCAAGATGATACTTACTATGATCCCGATCTAAGCCAATCCACCCCTCACTTACTGGTTCCACAAGGGACTAAACATCATAACAACCGTTACCTGGACCATCATTTAAATCTTGGACCACAGCTTCCTGACGCAAAGGATACCTTACAAAGAGTTTGTGTAAACTAGAGACTGAAAATACTGGATCCATTAACACATCCTTGAAGACTATCAAATGTTGAAATATTTCTTTCAGTTTACTATGATTCTGCATCAGTAAGGCCCTCTTCATCTTGCACACTCGGTGTCTACATGATGGTATTGCAGACCAGATGTGTCTACCCGCAAACATATTTAATGGCATTACGGGGTACAGCATTGTCCCCGCCGAGCTCAAGAGCCTCAGTATCGAGCAGATCACGGCGAAGGTAATGCCCTATAGTGTCCACGCTCGTGATCGCGGGGAATGCATATGCACATGCGTGATGATGTGGATTTGAGCTACTGACACCAGCCTGCGTCTAGGGTCCCGCCAACGTTCCCGCTGGAGTGTACAACAGTGCCGCCCAGACTTCATACGTTTTACTGGAACTCGCTGGCGCCCGTTGCGACCCGTCAAGGTGCTTGTTGTGCCGTCGATTCCAGACGTGGATACGGGGCTGAACGTGAAGGATATGTTCGCCGCTCAACAGTGCGAGACCGCTAACTCCCACTGGCGCAAGTACCACACGAAAACACAATATTGATCGCACCCGCTTGCTGAGCTCCT
>MU614733.1:16689-43933 GCA_025201725.1 Chytriomyces sp. MP71
CATGCAAATCGATTTTTGACGGTTGGCTTGCAACATACGCGCCATGGACGGCGATTAGAAATGCAGTTGCGCAGACGAGGACTTCATACGGAGAGTGTATCGAGTGTGCAGCGATACGTGGACGGTGTTGCATCGCTTTTCACCCTTCTGCGGGACGGAAGCACCCTCGGGTGCTGGGGAGTCGCTCCAGGAGTACGCGAGATGGCTGGAGGCTCCCTGGAGAGTGGAGTGGAGACTGCAACGGATACCGTGCTGGACAGGCTGGCTGAAGGGGCGGTTGAAGGGGTGGCGGACCCAGTGCTGATGCCGTGGTGGCTCGCGGTCATTGCTGGCACTTTCGTGTTCCGCGCCTGCTTCACACTGCCGATTGCAGTTACTCAAAGACGCAGGGTTCTGCGTCTCGCCGCGCTGCAGCCCGTGCTGAAGGCATGGGAAAATACGCTCAAGCGAGCCCCGGCCACCGCCTCGCCAGACGCAGCTCCATCCTCAGCATTGCATTCTGCGGCAATCACGCCCAATGCAAGGAGAGGGGATCGGGCGCAGGCCGCGTTCAAGGCAAAGGCTGACGCCCTGTACGCAATGCACAACTGCTCGCCTCGATCCACATTCATTCTACCCTGGGTCCAGATCCCCCTTTTTGTCACTCTCTCTCTCGCTGTGCGGAGACTCGCCGGACTGCCTCTGCCTTTTACTTCGTCCCTCGCACCTGGAAATCCAACCACCACGATTGACCTCAAAGCACCAACTTCCGATATATCATCAACGTCAGACCATAATATGAATTCATATTCGCATCTACCGCAATCTATGGAATCTTCCTTGATGGAATCAGAGGCGTCGGTCTCTTCATTATCTCCTGTCAATTTTGAAGCAACTGCCACATTACCTGTCATTGATACTACAACAGCCGCAATACCAGTCGATTGGGTTGTTCCATCGCATACATACATGCTCTCTCCCGTTGAAGGATTCGAAACCGAAGGATTCATGTGGTTTCTCGACCTCTCCGTTGCCGATCCAACCGTATTGTTGCCCCTCATTGTCGGATCACTACATCTCGCGAACATTGAGGTAATTGCATTCCTGGCTTTTTCTTCCTTTTATTTGGACCGCGTGTGAAACAAGAAACCTGAAAGATGCATTCGAGCACTGTGGCTGCACCCTCGGTGCGCCAGCGTGCATTCAAGCTACTCTTTCAGTCAATTGCCGTGCTCATGATTCCTTTGGCGACGCAGGTGCCTGCAGTTGAGTGTCATTGATTTTCCACGACTTCCCTTCACTCGTTCTCTATTCACTGATTTATTTTGCATAGGGCGTTGCACTGTACTGGGCCGCATCGGCGGGATTTAGTCTCGCTCAGAATGCTCTTTTGCAACTGCTTGTCAAGAAGGGGTAGAGTGGACGAAACGTATGACGGTGCAACAAATATGGGTGCCTTATTCGGGGGGTTCTAATAAAATAAAATTATATTTGTTGATCTAGATTTATGGAGGATAGCATCGCAAAGATAACTTAAAATATTTCTTGGAAGCTTTGTACCATATTCGTCGTTGTGGTTACGGCCTTATGAAGATTCTTTTTGCCAAATTCCACTTCAAGTCCTTGTTCCATTTAGGTGATGGAGTGCCAATCTTGATGAGTTACCAAATGCTTGAATTGATTCCTAAGCAAGTGTCCACCACGTCCAAAAAATGGTGAGAACACGGTCCCTGAAGCGGGACTCGAACGGCAACCAAACGCGACACGTCCTCTGGAAGGGCGTTGAAGGCAGATTTAACCCTACAAACCGTTTCCTTTCTCCAGTTTGGTAAAGTATTTCGCATCGAACTTGAAGAGTGTTCTACCACCGCCATTGCAGGTGCCAGGTGCATAGAACGCGACTGGGGTCTTGAATACGTCGAGATAAGAGATGTTGCAGATCATTCTCAAATACTCCAGGTTTGTAGGTCAAATTCGCTTGATCTTCTTGTCCTCTCGGTCGAGGCCATCTTAATGGATGACATCTAGGAGAATTGGGAACAGTACACCCGGAACCTTGGCAAAGGTGGGAGCCAACCAATATGCCTTGATTTCGAATTACGCTGACCTCATGCATCAAAATGCATCCTTATAGCTTCCATATTATTGTGTAGCATGAAGCTCAAATTTTCACCGTAGATGGGACGTTGCTTGTGCAGATGTAGTTCAACTGTCATGAGGATTTTCAAGTGGCGCCGCCACTACAAATTGCTGAGAACTCATCTTGATTCTCCTGTTGTCAAGCAAGAACCACCTGAAGGAGCACCCGACTGGCTGCGACTGCTTTCATCTCGCCGCGTTTTTTCCCGGTACTGATCATCACGGTCTGGCGGTCGCATCGGGCTGAAATACGCGCTTCATGCGTATGTCCACGACGAAAACATAGTCCTCCATGCTGCGGAAACTGTGGTTACCGCCGTGCACATGACCTTCTTGGTGTAGTATATGCATTGTTACAATGCGCGTTATACTCTGCGGTACCCGAGACAGCAAGTTTGGAACAGTTTCTAGGATGGCGCCGCAATCGTAGGACACGCGACAGATTGTATCAACATTGGAATCGACTTGCGCTCGATTTTGGAGATTTTCAATCGAGTAGGGAATAGGGTAGGAGGAAGGAACGAAGGCGGTTTAATCAAAATCTAGCAAGAGTGATTTCTTGTTGCACGTGGGGAGCCAGTGATTGTGCACCGATGACGACCGTCCTGTATGCTGTGCCCACCCCTGTGGTGGTGCCGCTGAGCACTGCGACTGGGGAAGGAAGTGGAAGTGGGAGTAGCAGCGGAGGCAGCGGGCTGCTCACTGCCACAACCTCACTTGCGGACATTGGAGCAGAGTCAACCGCCTTGTCTCCGTCGTGGTCTTCGACCGTGCTTGGAGGTATTCTGTCGGGTCCTGGTTCTGGCGCTGGCCCTGTCACTGGCACGTCCGGTCGAAGCCCTGGCGCACAGTCCGCCAGCCACCTTTCCACCACCTCCACTTCAGGTGATACCTACTCTGGCACCATTTCCACCAAGACATCTTTCGTGTCCTCGTCTTCTTGGATCGCCTCAGCATCCGCATCGGCTCTTCCAACTTCAATCGAATCAAACAACACTAAGTTCGCCTCTGTCATCGCACCACCGCCTGCCACGTCGCCACTATCATCGGGTGCAATCGCCGGAATCGCTGTCGCTGGCGCAGTGATTGTCGTCGCGCTGCTCTTTGTGGCTGGTCCCACTCTCTTCCGGCGTGGGTCCAGAAGCCAGGAAAACCTTCCCATCCACTCGACACAAGGTCCCGATGTGCATCCAAATTACATAAATCGCGATATTGATTTTAATTCTGAGATAGCGGTGGGCCTGAGCAATAAGGCTGCCACTGCTGCCACCTCAGACCGCGATACTCATACTTCGGCAGCTATCCTTGGGGGAGCTGTTCTCGCGGCTGGAATGGTCGCCACATCTTCATCTCCATCGCCAACTCCGATTCAAATTGTCAATGCTCGGGAACGACGTCCGTCTGCTAAAAGTACATACAGCAGCGGATCCGCGACGACTTCGTCTCCCCATCCTTCGCTGACAGCACTCCCGGTCGCGTTGACTCCTTTCTTGGCTGCACTTGATGACTCTCAAACATGCCAGCTTCATCCTTTTGCCAGCGAACCCCACTCCCTCAAAGACTGTTACCGCTATAGACGACTCGCGGCTGAACGCCGTTTCGCTGAACTCGAAGCCGCAATTTTGGCCGAAACGGAAATGGAAGCAGCCGTCCTGGCCAGTGGTCGACAACATCTTTCCTTCCCAGTGAATCCGTCAGGACCTTGTGCGCTTCACCCGTCAGCAACCGGCGCCAAAACCCACACCTTGGGCGAATGCACAACCTATCGGACTCTTGTGAAACAAAAGCGGTTCGCAGAGCTCGATGCCGCCTTCAAAAAGAGCGCTGCCATTGTTGAAGCAGTGGAGCCTTTCGTCGCGTCTCCGGGGGTCTTCATGTTCCTCAAAGAAGACGCGGCCTGCGCGCTTCACCCAACTGCCACAGGCACCCACCGCCACATTCTGCGGGATTGCTACACATACAAACGCCTCGTAGCCGCAGGCCGCTTTGACGAACTCGAGGAGCGGCTCGCGGCCGCTTCCCAGAAAGTGGACGCGGTCAAAAAAGTTACATTCAGCGGCATGGACGATGAAAGCTCCTCTTCCGACCCCGCGCTCGGTCTCGTCGCCGCTGGCGCCATCACGGGCGCGAGTACCCTCGCGGACACAACGACTTCGCCACCGCCGCCTGCACGCAAGACAGCTGACGCCAAGAGTATTCGCAGCGCCGCGACAGCGCAGACGAGCTATTACAGCGCCAAGAGCAGTGTGCCGAGCGGGCGCGGGTACGACCCTTCCATGAGCGGGTACAGCGGTAGCACGACGCGCGTGCGTCGGCCGAGTGGGATCCGGCTTTTGAAGCTGAATCGCGCGGGCAACTGGTGGAGGGATGCGACTCGGTCCTCTCGCGGAGGTGCTGGTGGCCGCGCGCCATTGGCGGGTGGTGTACCGGCGGGGAGTGTTGTTCTGAATCGAGCAGCGATGACCAGTGGAGGGTTGGCGGTGGTGAGTGAGGGGGAGAGAAGTGTAAGTAGTCGGAGTAGCAGCACAGGTCGGGGTTTTGATACTGATGCCTATGAGACGGCGCCAGAATACCTTTCGACTGCCGAGAGTATGAGAACTGTGGCGAGTTACCGAACAGCTAGAGGAGCAAGGAGTGAAACAGAAGAAGAGTATTTCACTGCTGTGGAGGAGTCTGGCCGTGAGGAGTAGCTGTGTGATGCCGGATAGTTTTTGTCTTTTCTCCATGTTTAGAGCCTTTTGTAGATCATGATACAGTATAGCGAGCAGAACACATCGTTGCCGGACAAAAGCAGGGGTGACATTGTTTAATTGCAATGTTTTCGAACAAGAAACCAAATGGTGCAGGTCCACACGCTCCTCTCCACCATTGGCGTTGCCCTTGACTCGCTTGCGGACAAGGAGAGTCTCGAAGAGGAGTATGCGGTTATCAAGAGGGCGTACTTCAAGAAGGTGAGATCCACCGCTTGGATTCCAACCACGGCTCGGGCTTTGAGCTCACGTCTTTACATACACCTATTATCAGATCTTGACATGCCACCCGGACAAAGGCGGCGATCCTTCAACGTTCAGAGCCGTGAATTCTGCGTTTGAGAGCATTCGCAGCGCATTCGAGACTCGAAGCGTCGCCTCATTTGCCTCGGCTTCGGCAAACGTACCATCTACCTCGACATATGACTTTGGCGAAAAGGGCGATGATTTTCGTCCTTTCGATTTTTATGCGGCGGCCGCAGACGAGCCAGTCCCCAACTACCGCGTCGAGCTCGCAAAGTCTGGCAGAAGCAAGTGCCAGCAGAGAGGCAAAGAGGCACGCAAGTGCGCCCCCGATGCTGTCATCCCCAAGGGCGAGGTCCGCGTCGGGAGGATCAACCTTGAGTCGGGAGGCTACGGCCGCTGGTGCCATCTCGCATGCTGGAGAGTTCCCGCCGCGATATGGTGCGGCCTACCTGATCCAGACACGTGCAAAGACGCGTCGAAATTTTCTCGCGCCCTAGCCGCGTTGAATGAAGTCTCCTTTTGCGGGTTCGAGCTGCTTGGTGACATAGAGAAGGCGGCTGTTGTCGCTCACGTCATGGACAAGGGAAATCACGCAAAGCTCAAGGGACGCAGACAAACATTTCCACCAACCGAAGGGGTCAAGCTGGAGAGAGGTGCTACCGGGACGGAGGAATTCTCATCCAGCGCCGCCGCCGCTGAACCGGATATGGCTGGCAATACTTCCTCAGCTTCGTGGAATTCTCAAGCCGTCGTTTCGAGTGCCAACCGCTCACGCAATTCAGGAAACCAAATTGCCAGTGCCAAGAAGGGCAAGTTTGTGATGCCACGTCCAGGTATCAATGGTGCCATTGCGGACTGCCTGCAAGGTAAAACGGTGGTTCTCACTGGAATCTTTCCGGAGGTCGGCGGCGGAGTTGGACTGACACTCGGCAAGAATAGAATGAAGCAAATATGCGAGTCTTTCGGCGCCAGAGTAACGGGCTCCGTCTCCGGACGAACCGATTTCTTGATTGTGGGACAGGACCCGGGATTCAGCAAAGTTAATCAAGCTCGCGAGTCCGAAAGATGCAAGCTCCTTACCCTTAAAGACCTTCTTCTGACCATCCACGGCCAGAAAGACGTGAAGCAGATTGAGGATCCTGAAATCAATTCCTACTCGACGGGTTTCCGTGGCAATGGGCTCTCGCTGTTACTGGAGAATGGAAGCAACATCGCGCGGCCTAAGTCTCTCAAGGAGAAAGGGGAGCCTGAGGAGCCTTTAAAGGAGAAGAATGGTACCTCTCGAAAGACATCTAAGAAACGCGCCGCTGGAAAGAGCAAAAGAGGGGCTATGACTGGCGAAGCAGTTAGCGGCAACGAAGGAGGAGAGGGTGTCAAAGTCCTCCCCAACGCCAAGAAAAGCAAGAAGGTTGTGCATCAGGAAGATGCTGACGGAGTGGATTCGCATCCCCAAAAGAAGGCTCGTAAATGTGGTATCTGCCATCAAGAGGGACACACGGCCAGAATTTGTCCCCAGAAAGTTTAGCTTCACCAGTTCAAATTCTTAATATTGCTTCAGCTCATGTATGTTCGTGTATATATTTTTTTCTAATTGGTGGAAAGAATGAAACTCAGAATTAAAATCGCAATCATGGTCGCTTGAATCCCGCATGTTCTCGCTTCAGCGCTTGATGTCGAGCTGCCCGTCTTGACGTTAGCAAAATGAAACAAAGGCGGCTCCGTAGTGGTTGTCGTTGATTTTGTCACGGTAGAAGTCGTTGAATCTATCGGAGCTACATATGGAACCCTTTCCGCAAACGTGGTTGGACAGTTCAGAGCATTCGTGCCAACACTTTGAGCTTGCGGCGTGTACGGGCCCACCAAGTCGTCAAAGGAACGTAATGTGTTGATGACGTAGTTTGAGCTGTCTGCAATCATAGATGCATATGTACTGAAAAAATGCATGGTTCAGGAAGACGGGCATTTCCAACTGTCTACATTAACATACTAGTAAAAGCCTGTGTAAACTGCATCCACATCCACTACATCCAGTACACCTGCGCCAACTGAGAATCCGCTTGATTGGAAAAGCATCGCGGCATTTCCAGTTGAAACAAGATTCCCGTTGAAAACATTAGTGTTGGAAATATTTCCAAAATCCGCGAAGTACACTAAGCTTCCCCTATTTGAAGTTAGCCCCCACGATCTAGTGTAACAGTGTTTTAAATGCCACTCACGCAAACCACGCCGTCTTAACCTTTGGTACATACGGAGTTGGATTAGGGCTCGTGTCCGTGAAAGTAGAGCCAGGATTCAAGACGGGCCAATTCAGAATCTGCACAGGCGACAAGGTGTCAGGCAAATACTGTTTGGCCAGTGAGACCGCGTCCGTGAACTTTTTTACGTAATTTTTGAGTGATCAAAAGTACAGAAAACTCAGAGCCAAGGCCTACTTGCCTGATTATATGGAGTTATGTCGCTAACATAATACCGATGCACCACCACCGCGTCCGAATAACCCGCCAGACACGGAATCGTTTCGAAAATGGGGTCCCCAGCAACCGACTTGTTACTTGCATACAAAGGAATCAGGACCGCATTCGTGAACACAGTAGGTGGAAGGACGGAGGTCTGGACGGGCGACTTTTGACCCATGTCGTAACACCTTTAGGAATGCTAAATAAGAAAGAACATTTCATTATTAAGTTTTTAATCGTTTCACCATGCCCTACGATCCTTATTCCACACGAGCTGAGATTCATAATGGTCAGCGGAGTTGCCCGAATAATCAAAATACGTGACGCAAGCTGATCAAGTTGGTATGCTTTGAGCGTGCTGTACAAAGACCAAGGACACGCAAGGACTCTTACTCCTGGAATACGAGATTAGCAGGATTCATGGAGGACGAAGTTTAGAGGCTCACGGATTTCCTGCCATTTTTGTATGTAAATCTTAGGAATATCACATTTCTCCAAACTATTTATTTTCAACAATCCAGCGGGCTAGATAAAGCTACGATGGCCAATATCCATTTTGCTGCTGTTGATGTTGTTGTTGATGCAACATATTTTGCTGGTTCATCATCTGTTGCATTTGCGTTCCATTCAACATGGCGAACCCTTGAGGGCCTCCCACAACCGGTGTTGACGCAAAAAAGGGTGGACCGGGAACCCCGATGCCGCCCATATTCATGGCTTGTCCCGCTACACCAGGGTACATGCCGCCATACGGATACCCGTTCAACATCATCTGTCGCTGCATAAAATATTGTTGCTGCTGATGTTGCGTCAGCCCCGTCGGTTGTTGTTGCATCCCAGGTGCACTTACACCGCCCACACCTGGCCCGACACTAGCTACAGCCCGCATTTGCTGCTGTTGCAAAAAGACTGCCTGGTGTTGTTGCTGATTCAAGGGAACAAGTGGGAGCCTGTCCATCTCCGCAGCATCGTAAAGGCCTTCCATTATCTCTGCAGGGCCAACATCAACTGGGATATCCGCGAGAACAGAACCAGACGCTTTGACCATCGCCAAATGGTTTCCACTGGTTCCGCCAGAACTAGGAAGTAGAATATGCAACGGCCCTTCTGCAAAGCCAACTCCGCCGTTGGCGACTTGATTCATCTCGCGCCTTACTGTAAAGTAGTCTTCAATGAGCGTTATGACGTTCATGGGACACACGATGGCAGGGTGCGACCCGGCCCCGCAGCGAGCACATTCATGTGGGCGTGTGCAGTCAGGCACCTTACAAAAGTGACTTGTGTTCCTGGTGTTCATGAATAATAAGCTAGGACGACCACAGGATATTCAAATCAAATCACCATGCGAAACAAGCGCCGCCGCCTGAGCCCATCGTCCAAAGCGGACAGTTAATAAAAATATGAGATATGCTGGCACACCGCAAACACCGATGCTCCCGTCCACAGTCATTTCGGCAGCCAGACTCAATGTTCCACTTGACACAGACCTTGCGGCCTTCAAGGCATTGCGCAGAGGGGTGAAGACCTGCACAAAGAATACAGAGATGCGGGCGCGAGCAGGTTTGCGGGCATTGACCAACGCCCAGCTGGAAGGCGTCGCAATATGGAACGCTATTGCTGAGCGCTTTTGCACAGAAACAAGGAGCGACATAAAGGTTATGGGAGATTGAAGATTTAGGGGTTCCACCATAGTGGCTGTTGTTAGATAGAATGTTCGCGGTATTGGAAACACTGGACAGTATTGGCGTGTTGCTTCCCTCTAGGTTCCTTTTGTTCGAGCCACTGGGCACGTGGCCACGAGGGCTGTGATAGTCATTCCGACTTTCTGGGAAGCACTGACTGACAGGAAGTATGTTGGAGCTGTTCACCACTGGAGAGGTTGTTCGCTCACGTTTGCGAGGTGGTCGCACAACCTGATTCGCCTGGTCGTTTTTAGTCTCTGGCTGCAGTGCCATAGTTTGCTGCAAGTGAAGCTTCTCCTTCAGCTCCTGACGAATTTGATCCTCAGATCTTGATTGCTGTTGGAGAGGTCGTGACTGCGGTGGCACGCGCTGCTGAAGGATAGTATCCTGAGTATTGGAAACTGCAGCCCCAGATTCACTGCTTATTGACTGACTCACTCCTGCCACTAGGCTCTGAAGCTCGGATGGCCTTTCTCTCGACATTGCTTGAATCGACGACGGAGGTTCTGGTTGGGAAACTGCACTGGATTCATTATGCTGCACGCGGCTATCACATGGAGAAGTGGTCCGTTCCCTCTTCCTGCGCGTAGACAGCGTTTGCGACTCAGGTTTACGAGAAGCGGGTGGTTTTGACCCTGCAGATACCTGGGATCCAGCTGAAACGGGTAACTTACGTTCCGTTCGTTGGAGGTCATGGCTTTTATCTGATCCTCGTTGAAGCGACTGGCCAGGCTGTGTCAGCGAATAGGATGGGCTGGCAGCGGCATCAGACTGTCTCCTCCTCTCAATAACTTCCACTTTGATGGTGGGCGATACCTCTTGCCTTTGCTGCTGGGTCGATATACTGGAGAAGATGTTATCTCGAGATGTAATTTCTCGCCCGCGTTCCCTCTCCCTTTCCTTCTCCCACTCTCTCTCCTTATCTCTCTTTTCTCTCTCCGCATCCTTTTCTCTTTCACGTTCCCGCTCCCATTCGCGTTCATGGCGATCCCGTTCCTGTCCTCGCTCCTTTTCGCGGTCCCTGTCACGTTCCCTTTCCTTTTCCCGCTCCTTGTCCCGACGTTCCTTGTCCCGAATCTCGCTTCCTCGTATATCGTTGTCACGTTGTTTTTGATCACGAGCATCTTTGTTTCGAAGCGCTTGTTCGCCACTTTCTTTGTCTAGGTGTTCCTTGAAGTCCATGACATCCTTGACAGAAATTTCTCCTTTCGTAAAACCCGAAGATCTGTCCCGTGAAGTCGTTGAAGCAGCGGAGGCGGTCGACATTCTGCGCTGTTGAAACTGCAGCTTCGATGGAGTCGGCTTGGAGAGTGTGGGAGGTGGTGGAAGGGACGAGTTTGTATTGAGCGCGGATGAAGACGCGACAGGAGTCGATCCATTTGATGTCGAGGAGGGAGACTGGGCAGGAATGCGGCGTTCAATGTTCTTGAGCTTGGCAGCGAGCGCGTCGCGACGAGTCTGCAGGAAAGTATGGACAGCCGAGTTTTGGGCAAGCGAAGTCTTTGCCTTGTCAACGGCTAGCTTGCGTTCGGTGAGCTGTGAATACGATGTGAATTTTTCGGATGGATATCCTGGACGTGAAAGGAGGTGTACGGGGACCGAAGTAAAAGAGTACCAATTTCTGTGCCTCGCGAACTGCGTCTTCAGCCACATGCAGGGAATCCTTGTTGCTCTGGGTTGCTTCGGAAAGCAATGCCAAGTCCGTGTCGAGACGCTCGAGCTCGCGTATCGTGAGCTTGACAACACTCTGAGCCACAGCACCGTCCACGCTGAATTCCGCGAGTTTCTCAGCCTTCTTTTTCATCAGAGTTGATGTTACTGAGCTTGAGACTGAGTTGGAGGGAAGTGGATGCTTGGCTACAGATGCTGCGGATACAGTCGCGAATGTCCTCGCACCCTCACCGCGCGCGTCATCGCCTAAACCAGCCACAAGACCGCCGACAACCGCGCGTCTGCTTCCTCTTTCTCGGCCCCTGTCCCGCTCGCAAACGGTGCTGTCCACTCTTGACTCCCCCACTTCCCGTGCTTGGCCTGACATAAATCCTTTTTTTATCTTATTGGTATCCATTAAACCGGACCTCCTCGCTTCTTCCTCTACCAAAGTGATCTCTGGGCTTTCACTGTGTATCCTGAAAAATGATACTTGCGCAGGAGAGAGGCACTTCGTGCATAGATGGCTTGTAAAACGAGCCCATCCAAACCCTCCACTAATTACAGAAAAATGGCTCCCATCGGCACGATCTACTCATGTACGTATTGCATTCGAAGACCGTGAAAGCGCTCCCGTGGCTGCACTCATGACACTAATATGTGCGGTGACGAGACGGTGGCCGACCGACGCTCGTGACAGCAGCAGCAGCAGCATGGTATTGCTTGGATCTGATCACACAAAATGCAGACCCCAACAACCCACGTGTCGCCCGTGCCCTCATTGCCGCTAAGTACAATGGCTTCACAGTCGATCTCGTGGTAATGAAAGCCTAACCCGTTACAACAATGCCGTGTCCACTGAAGCCCCGCTCCTTCTGACAGGACGTGGAGCTCGGCAAGACTAACACAACAAAAGAATACACCTCCAAGTTTGGAACTGAAGTGCCAGCCTTTGAGTCTGTGGACGGCTTTCACCTCACCGGCGCAAACGCGATTGCCCAGTACATTGCAAGCGCAAAGCCAGGAAGCACTCTTTGCGGTAGCAGTTTGAAGGAAGCTGCCTTGATTCAACAGTGGATTGCTCTTGTTGATGGCGAGCTCGCTCCTGCGCAGGTGCATTTCTTCTTTTCTGCTTCCCACACGAGCAAGTGAACGCCTTCTCATCACCTTTTTTTAATAAGGCGGCCTGGCTCTTTCCGCTTCTTGGATGGACGAAGGAGGATCCACAGGCCAAGAAAAAGGCCATCGAGGACACCAAACGCGTTTTGAAGGCTATCAACGGTTTGTTGCCCTCATGATCTTTCCAAGGTCTTGTTGACACGTTTTCTCTTCCAGACTACCTTTTGTCGCATACTTACCTCGCTGGCGAGTTTGTGACTGTGAGTTGAGTTATTTCTTCAATACTTGCATTCCGCTTCCTCAATTAGGAATGACAGCTTGCGGATATTACTGTAGCCGTCGGCCTCTTGAACTTTTACCGTATGGTGTTTGATGCCAAGTTCCGGGCTGAGTTCAAGAACGTGAACCGTTGGTTTAACACGGTAGTTCATGCCCCTGAGTTTGCGGACGTTTTGGGAGAGGTCACTTTCGCTTAACAGGAATAAAATGAGGAGGCGGTATGGAACGGACTGCAATCAAGGCCGTTTTTGGAAAATTGTGAAATCGAGAGTCACCGTCCCGCTGCCATGTCCACTACTGGCGAGTTCTCGATCGGTGGAGTCGTGACCTCCTTCATGATCCAGCTTGCAATCGCATTTGGTGAGGCGCCTCTGTTGCTTGTTGCCTGTGGACGCTGTATGCTGACGCGCAGAGTGTCTCCCCCCTTGTTTGCGGGTTCGACTCGACATCAGGCTGCATTGTTGCATTCTCCGTCCTGCGTCCATCCAACGAAGTTGTGTACCAACCGCGCCTTAAGTTTGCCAATCCAGAGTAAGGCTCTGGGTGTAGTAGTTGGGCTTGGTTTCTCATCTCACCCTCCACATTGTATCGCAGCAAGAAGCCGCCAGCCCTCGAAAAGACCCCTCAAGCATGGATAACCCCCGTCATGAAGGAGGACAGCTCAAAGGCGGTTGCGCGCCTCGGCATTGACGCCGTCATCTTCCTCAAATTCGTCAAGTTCTGTTTTGCCCTCTTCTGCTTCCTCACTTTGTTAGGGATCCCATACTGCGCAATTAACGCAAATTTCTATCGTTTGACGGGCGATGCCGCAAACACCGGGGCGGAGGTGAATGGTACAAGCACTGGCAGCAAGGACATTGATAACTCCAACATAACTGTCATCTTCAATTCTAACCTGAACGCCCTCGCAATCACTCAACTTGATGTTAACTCGACTTGGTACTGGTTGCCCACCATCCTCACCTGGATCTTCACCTTTGCTGTCTACAGTTGAGTCAATCCGAACTTTAGGGTTCAATTCAATCATCGTGATTGGGTGGATGGGTTGGTGACCATTCTAACGCATGTATATCCTGTCACAGTCATGATATACAAATTGTACTACATCTACGGTCTTTATCGCCAGGAGTACTTCCGGTCTGCTGATTTCCAAACTTCCTTCCATCAAAAGACACTTCTCCTCACGGACGTACCGGACCATCTGCGCAACGATACCGCTCTTGCCCGATACATGAGCTCTCAACAAGGCGTCGCCGCACCCTCTCAGGTCCTCATCAACCGGAGCGTACCTGGACTTGCGAAGTTGGTAGAGGAGCATGAGAAAACCACTCGAAAGCTGGAAGCAATCCTCACCAAGTATCTCTCGGATCCTATGAACCTGCCGGCGCGACCTGCGTCGGGCGGAGTTGATACAATTGCCGCTTTGGGTTCCAAGCTCAATGACTTGGAGGAGCAAATTTACCGGATCCGCGCGCAGCCGGACTCGAGTCATCCTGTGAATTCGGCAGGGTTCGCTTCTTATAACACTGTTGTACAGTCCCATACGGCTTGCCAGGCACTTGGCCTGTCGGTAAGGTGTCTCTCATCGTGATAGCCTGCTTTCTAAATGTCTTAATTAGGCACGAAGCTTCACAAAGACGGAGGCCATGTTGAAGCCAGTTACCGTAAAGCTTTCTCCTTCATTCCATGAAATCATCTGGGAGAACATTGGAATTGCCCCTGCAGAACGTTTGACTCGTCGATACATCGCCTTGGGTCTCACAGTTGGAATCTCCGTGGGTTGGGTTATCGTGGCCGGTTTGATCACCTCCTTGTCGAACTTGAACAGCGCTTTTTCTTCGAACGCGAATGTCCTGGCTTGGATCAAAGCAAATCCCACTGGAACCGCGTTCATTCAGTCCTTCTTGGTTCCTGTGCTCTTGGCCGTCCTGAACTACTTGCTGCCCATTGCCTTGAGAATTACAACCCGGCTTCAGGGGGCCAAGAGCACGTCTGGATTGGACCGCTCCGTTCTTTACAAGTTGTTCACGTTCTACATGGTTCAGGTCTTTTTATATGCGGCTGGCAGTGCACTCCTGACAGCTTTCAAGCAACCAAGACCAGACGGCGTGTCCATTACGGACAACTTTAAGTTTCAAGTGACCGGTGCCATCACCGGTCTTGCGAGCGTGAGTTTTCAATCGTGACTACTTGCGTTGCTTATTGTTCCTATCATAGAACTCGAGTTTTTACATTTCTCTGTTGGCCTCCTATTATGCGGGTTATGGAATCGAAATCATTCAAGGCCTTCCTCTGATTGACAACTTCATTCGCCGCAAGTTCTTTAAACTCACGCCGCGCGATGAATACGAGCTAAACAAGCCTCCATCATTTGATTTCACCCGTGTATGTAGTCTGCTCGTATTTCCTGCCGCTTGTCACTGACACTCACTGCAGATTTATGGAACTCTCATGATTGCCTTCACGATTGCCATCACGTTTAGTGTTGTAAGCCCCATTATTTTGCCATTCACCGCTCTCTTCTTTGGTCTAGCTTTCGTGGTCATGAAGTACCAGCTGCTGGTTTGTCGACATTTTATTCGCCCCACCACTTGCCACTCTAAAATCAGAGAAAACAGTACGTCTACGAAATCAAGCAAGAATCTCATGGATCCTACTTCCTGAAAATCTTCAATATCTTTGCTTTCTCGGTTGGATTCTTTCAAACCTTGACTTTGGCTGTCGTGTTTGCTGCCAATCGTGCCGCGGCTTCTGGCAACAATGGTGATCCACTCAAGCAGTGGATGCTGATTGCGCCGCTTCCTTTCCTTACCATCGCTCTTTGGCTGGCATGCCGTATTTGGCTATTCCCTCGCGCAACCTACTGCACAAGCACCTTGAATGAGCAAAGCCTCAACCCGGGTCTCGAGCGGGCCCTTTCCTCTAAGCGAGAAGGCCCTAATGTAGACGATGACTCCATCTTGGAAGACCGTGTTTTCAATCCAGCCCTCGCTAAGCCGCTCATGAAGATTTGGGTGAGAAAGGAGAGTGCGCATTTGCTGCCGCAGCTCTACCAGCCACGATACCGGAACCTCGAGGATTACGAAGCCAAGCATCCAGAGGGGCCACATACGGCCCAGCACCATCGCCGACTGTGGGCGAAAGGGCTTCCGTCACTTGCGGGCAAGAAAAAGGAGATTGCGCACATTAAGGCTCTCAAGCACGCTGGAAGTGTGAAACGCGCTTCTACCTTGAAGGGCAACAATGGGTGGGACGTGGAGCACGGTGCTGCTACGGTTGGCGGGGAGCCCATCCCCATGAACCAATACGGCCATGACAGTCGGGCTGCCTCTGCGCAGTCTGTTGGATCCAGCGACGCGCTCATGCCACAGAATACGGCTTTGGATTTGGAGTTGAATGCCAGCAGCGAGGACTTGTTGCCCCCCGAGGAAATGGAAGCCATTCGAATCCAAGAGGAGGAAGAGAGAGGCGTCGGGCAGACAAACTACCAGACCTTTGGGAAAGGGGAGGGTCATGGGAATCACAGTGTGAAGGGCTTTGTCGGGCGCATACTTCCGCAGATTCCGCATCGTCAGGACCATGTTCGTCAGGAAGCCATGCCACAGCAGGCTGTGGTCGGTGCAGCATATGAGAATGGAGCGCGCGGCCGGTCGCAGCAGGGCGGCATGGACGGTCAATCACCTGCTCCGCCGAGGGGTCAAAGTTTGTCTCGAGGACAGACTGCTCGTTCCAACTCTGGGAACCCGGCCCAGTCTCCCCCGCGTCGTGCTCGAACTGACCGGCAGTAATCACGAGTGTGTATCGACCATATTTTGCACGGGTGTGTAAAGACCTTATTTGACTTTTGCTTCATGTTCGTTGTTGACTTTATGCCATTTATAAATGAGAAAGACAAGCTTCCGATGAGATTCGATTAACCCCACAGCCTTGATTCTTTCACGACTTGGAAAAACTGTTGGGCATTGTCGAGATATAGATGGTGACCTGCCCCTTCGATCACGGCAAGTTTGCTGGCCCTCCGATCGGATACTACATCCAACGACAAGATGGACTTGCGATTTGAGAACATCCAGTCGTTGTCTCCATAAATAACGTTGATGGGAAGCGTTTTGGGAAGATCCAAAAGTCTCACGCCGATAGGATGCCGTGCAAACAGGCCAAACGTTCCCGCCGGGTTTTGACGTCTCCTTTCCGCGTTACTAACTTGCTCCTTCAAATCTTCGTAATGCGTTGCCGGCGCGTGTGGGACCATGCGGAGCTCCATGAGGGCGTTCAGAGCATATTCTCCAGCGGCAGGACGCACGGTAGAGAGGTGAAAAACGTAGTCTGCAACTAACCGCTGATCGTTTTCGTCCATTTGCGGGAAACGACCAGAAACCACTCGAGAAGCTAGTCGCATTCCGTAAGGACCCAGCCCACGAAGAAGCCATTGGGGCGTGTAGTTGTTTGTCCATGCGTTAAAGAAGAAGCGTTGCGCAAACGATAGATCCTTTGAAACGTTTCCCAAAGGTGTGGAGTTTGGTGGATGGGATGGCATGCCGAAAGGCGACACTAAGGTTAATGAAGTCAGATGTTGATGATGTTTGAGCGCGTAACATCCGCTTAAGTAGCCTCCAAGTGAATGTCCCGCGAGAGCGAATTTGGTCAGTCCGAGCTCTTGTCTCCAGCTTTCAAGCGAGTTCACAAAGTAGTCCTCAGCTTGCTGGATGAGGGCTTCGTTGGAATGCTTGTCCTCGTTCGAGCGAGTGCGTTTTGCAAACAGGGGACGCGAGCTGCGACCCATACCGAGCTATGTTGCATGCACCGCGTCAAAATAATGATACGATCCCGGATGCATGATTCTACTCCGTTCGTTGTGGAAGCCAAAGAGGGAAACTCACCCAGTCAATAGTGACGACTTGAACTGGCCGGCCCTGGCGATCCCGTAACGACGCAAAGTGGTCATAGTTTGGGTAAAAGAATCCAAGGCCACTACCGTAGCCGTGCGTTATGACAAGCGTGCTTCGGTCGGTGTAAACCACGTGGCGTGGATCCGTTGGCCCGTTGAAGACCACCGTGTTGATTGCCCAGTCTTTTCCCTTTGGCTGGACAAGATGCCGCTTGAATGGAGTCGACACATGTCTGGTTCAGTGTGACGCAAGGCAGGTTAGTCCGATGCTGTCAAAACCAGCGCCAACGATGGTGGACGAATCCAGCCGTCATCCCAGCAAGAAACTGACCGCTTCAGCAGCATCTCTTCGCAGTGGCCGAGTTTCTCAATGGACGAAGTGAACCGCATCAGGGAGTCTGGTTCTGGTTCTGCTTCCGCTCCTTTCCAAAACATGACCGAAAAGGAAGAAGAAACGCAACGTGGTTCGCAAATGTCCCAAAAATGAAATGAATGCGCATCCGACTTACGAAACTGCGAGTAAGTTACATCATGGTAATACTTACTAGGGAACGAAGAGGTCGGAAGGTATTGTTGCCTGTCTAAACCCCAGCGAAACGATGCGTGGTTGTCGCGAAGGAACTTTCTAAGGTTTTGAGGATATCGATGGATGCATAACGTTCCCCTCACTTTCAAAAGCCGTCTTACGTAAGAAAACCCTGAACTTTCACTTGAGCACGAACAAACTTCATTATTTTTCGTCCATCCTTATAAGAAGAGTGAACGAAGAAAAGGAAGGGATTCCCCACGCTATTCAACGTCGGCGTTTGCCATTGGGTCCAGCAGGTCCTAAGAAGCCCTTGTATGGGAGAGCAAAGCTTCCAGAGCGGTTTAATGATACTCCGTCCAGACTTGACGGGCCATTGACTCCGGCAGAAAGAGCAGCAGCGCTAGCAATAAGAGATGCGAAAACGTAAAGTGTCACGGTAGTTTTCATTTCTCCTATTTGCTCTGGAAGACTCCTGTTGGCTCTGGAAGACTCCCGTTTTTGTTCAGGATAGTTCGCCCTTGAAAGTGCCTTTTTCTGGAGATCATCGACCTCCCCTTTTCCCCCTTTTACGAAACATTGGAGAAAAGGAGAGTACTATTTTATAAAAATCAAAAATGCCCTCTTACTTGGTCTGAGCGAACGAGGTAGATTCATTTTCATCGATTCCGAAGTGCATTGGAATTGTCACCTGACAAAAATAAACAGGCGTGGTCGACACATTCAGAACGAAGAAATGAAGGACCGCATGAAGGACCTGCAGCAGTTTCAGCTCCAAGATCTCAATGTTTGTACATGTGCGATTTGGATGTGACGCCTTGAAAAATCAATTCGTTTGAGTGTAGACCAATGAACGGATCACCGCGCCAATACAAACTCCACACTATGTTGTCAAAAGCAACAACATGATCGGAGCGTCCCGTGGATCCAGTAGTGATACACTTGTCGACGAGCCACTTCAGACTTTACCCACGCGAATCAAAGAGCTAGGACGCACACAAACTTTGCGCGCAGGACCATTCAATGCTTTGCCTTCTGCCACGCTTTCTACCACCTCATCCAAAAACCCGAAAGTGCCCCTAGCTCAACGTTCCAAAACACTTCAGCACGATACAAAGAGAACCAGCGAGGTGTATGAAATACTGCAACCACGTGTCGTTCTCGGAGGGGCAGTTTCCGTGGAAATGTGTGAAATGGACGAAACGGACCGCATACTTGTGCAGGTGGATTCAATCGCCCAGGCTGTGGCGAGTTTGAGGTGTCAGTCTGCACGGTTGAGGGGAACTTTGAGCGAGTTTGAGACACATGGAGAGGGGGAAGATGTGTCACTGTTACGGCAGGTTTTAGAAGAGAAGGGGAGGATTTTAAAGGACGGTTTGCGCGGGGTCAAAGGAAGGGTCGCGGGTCTGGTTGTGAAAGGGGGTGGCACGGCGGGAGTTGTGCAGCTTGCTGCATTTCATCGACGACGCTTAGGAGTTGAAGTTGCAGATGTTGAGACGGAACTGGCCAAGGTTCTGAAGGATGGGGGAGGTTTTGCAAATGGACGGATGAACGAGGTAGCGGCGGCAGGATTTACAGGTGCTGGGGCTGGTGAGTTTCTGAGAGTGGATCATAGTTTCGAGAATGGCACTCAAGGAAAACGTTCTAATCGTTTGCAAGACTTGATTGTGAGTTCCTTCACCTTATTTTTGTCAACATTATTCATTCTTAGGACACTACAGGATGCAAGAGTACAACTAGACGACAATCAAGCACAAGAACACGAGCTGAAAAGGATAGAGGGTGGACTAACTGAGCTCGTAAGCTTATACGGAGATATGCGGAATGTGATTGACGTGAGTCAATAAGAGCGAGCTGGCCTCATATTGAGGTGACTGAAAATTTATTAAATAGATGCAAGATGCCAAGATGGACGTGATTGTGACATCTCTGGATGAGACGTGTATTGAAGTAGAGGCCGCAGCGATGCACGTAACGGAGGCAGTAAGACATCGGCACCGGTCGCGACGAACGTGCTGGATCAGCGCTGCCTGGATCTCTGGTTTGGTTGCCCTGGTGATAGTGGGGGCGGTTGTTTACTTCCGCGTCATTGTGGCTCATTAGAAATATTTTATTGAAAGAAGAAGGGAGGGGGGGCTTGTGTTGTTTCGTGTGCTTTTGTGCTGGGCATTGCGCTGTACCGTTTTCCGGACAAACCAGGGGTGAGTGCCTTGGAAATGATGGTTCCCGTAAGGATAGCCACGGACACGCGCACGTTGGATGCTGACCGCCTTGATAAGAAAGACGTTGTACGCAGCGGGCGCCTGCGCGCGAAAGGCCTTTCTTACGTACTCGCGGCGCCGGGCGCCGTTCCGTTGCCAAGCAGCCTGACTTCAGCCAACGCGAGCGTGAGCTTGAACTTGCAGCCGCCGGGACCCAGCGCGCGCGCTCGGCTCAACGTGGAAGAGGACGCGCTGCACTGGCCGCGCGTACGCATTTCGCTCGATTCAGAGACATGCGTTGTTTCTGTTCATCTCGACTCCGCTGTCAATTCCCATCAAGGAAACCTTGCAACCACTGACCATGACCGCGTACCAACCTCAACTGCGTCCACATCAGGCGCTATCGCTACATTTCAACCAGTCTGCGCACACGTTACATCAACGCGCACAGCGTCTGGCGCGCTGGTCCAGACCCTCATTGTTCACCACAACAGGTCTCACGTGCCCTTGCTCCTCAGGCACCATGTTAACCATAAAATGCAAGCTTGGGCACAGGCATTCGCACAGGCCCTTGACAACAGAAACTTGCATGCTCAACGCGTTTGCCAGCTTGACGCTCTCTCACACCAAAATAGCACGCTCATTTCAGAGAAGGCGTCACTTGCCTCACGCGTAGCTCTTCTCGCGGAAGATCTTGAATATAACCTGCTGCGCGTCCGTGACCTGAATGCACAAAATGCGACACTCAAGCACGCCTTGCATGTGGCAGAAATGAAGCTTGAAACTCATTCTTGTTTGACTCCCGTCCATCGTGCATCTTGTCTGAACTCGGAGGTCCAAACAGATGATATCCGTGATCAGCAACATGAGGATCCGCTATCACATCAGCTTAAATCTCAATTGGAGCAGCTTCAACACGAAGCACATACTCGAGAGTCGCGTCTGAAACAAGCATTGCGAGAGCGTGAGTCTGACCTAACGCAGCAATTAAATAATTTGCGACATGAACTCAAAAAATTACGTGCGGATCGCGTCAATTTATATACGTTTGATGATGTGCAGCATTTGATTGAGGAAGACCGTGATCAGGTGAGAGAATGTGCGAAAAGAATGAGTGAGACCAACTGACAAGCAACATTGCGCCTCTGCACCAAGGAGCGGCTATTGAAAGAAAAGCAAGTAAAGGAGAAGGAAAACGAGGGAAACTTGGATAAACACGTACAACAGCAACAGCATCATCAGCAGCGACAAAAACAGCATCTATCGCATCTACCAAACGCATCTGCAATACCTATACAAAATTTTTTCTTCCCGATTCCATCTCAGCCTTCTTGGTTTCCAATCAACTCGTCACCAAGTGATTATCGGTCCCCGCCTGCTCGCTCGGCAGCACGACTCAGATGCCCGCCAAATTCTGAAGCTGCCTCTCCTACGGCTGCAACAACATCAATTTCGATGGCACCCATTACGCCGCAACCTGTGCTGCCCAATAATGAGACCTTGCCCCCTTCATCCACCGACCCCATCCACCATCCGATTAAAGGGCTCTTTCAAACCTGCGCGGAACTTCCACCTCAGCTCCCGGAGCATCATGTGCAGTTTCATGTCATGATGTCGCATGCTGGTGCGAGCAAAACTTCAGAAAGGGTCCAAGAAGATGACAGCTTGGAGCTTCGGCGTGTTCGCAGGATGACTGGGTTTACAGGCAAAAAATCTAGGGAAGGACTCGTGTCAGAGTCGCGCCCAACCCTGGAAACGGTGCAAGAAAATGCGCGAAGGTTGGAGTCTTACGATCCCGATGCGGAACCAGCGCGTCGTCATGGGAGACACAACAGTGACAGCGGAGTTGAGGATGGGGACGACGGAGACGATTTAGACGAGGGGGACCATCGATACGAGCAAGATGAGGATTGGGGACTGCTCGTGCTCGATTCCCTGATCGGGCCAAACGTGTCAGTGCTCTCGTTGGGAGTTGGTGGTTCCGATTTCTTTCTTCAGGAAGAAGGCCCCATGGTTGGGAGCTTTTTGGAGGCAGGGGAACGCGGAGATTTTGGAGTCGGAACACGTGCCGTCGAAGACGGAATAGCAAATCGGTTGCATATTGGCATTGACGGCGACAGCGATGACGAAGAGTGGGCAAACAGCGAGAGCTGCTTTTCATCTGAGTCTTTGGATTTCGAGGAGTAGGGGGCGTTCATCTTTTGGAGTTTTTATGCAATAACTTTTTGGAACGAGGATGCAATCGCCGAGCCTGAATCCGCAGAAGACGCACGCAAAGAGCCACCATATTTCCTTGCAGATGGCGGCGAGGGACTCGCCTTTCTTGCGAGCAAATCTGAATCATTTTGAGGATGAGTTAGAAGAACTGCTGAAGTGGTATGCTGGTATATTGCTGGATTCGACGAGAACTCATCAGAACATCTGGCTGCAGGGTCGATGGGCTGATCAAGGCCGGAAAGGGTTACGCAGACTCCTTCCTCAGTTGAGTCTTGATCCGTGATTGCCGATCCAACGATCATCATCCCCGTCCTTATCCATAGCCGGACTTACCGAATGTTGTAACAGAAATGAACGATTTCTCACTGACGCTCGTCGCGTCCTTTACGTCGCATCGGAGACTCAGCATTCTTGGTCCGTTCTCGCTTCCGCCTCCACTGGCTTGAAACTCACATGGATTGATCCAAACCGGGAATGTTAGGCGACACCTCTGTGCTTGACTCGTTCGCCGACGCCCTCAAGACCGTGTGCTCGCTGAATGCGCAGATGGTGGGACACAAGTCGCCCCTTCCCCATCTCCACTGCTCACATAATCATGCTGCATGTTCACAGGCTGAGGACCTCACCGAGAATCTGGTCTTTCCCCTGCAGCACTATTTGCGAGAGGAAATCAAGGAGTTGAGGGTTCGTTGTCGCTTCAGTGCTGGAGGTCGTGTTCCTCACACAATGCCGCATTTTGAAAGGAACACCGGAAAAACCATGATCGTGTAATCGCAAACTACGATGCCGCGCTAGTTAGGTACTCGCAACTTCCAAAAAACAAGGAAGCGAGCGCCCTACATGAGGTAGAGGCATCCTTGCCTCCTCGTTGCCTCTTTCTAAGGATGACGATCCTAGGATTCGTTCGTACTATTTGAAGCGAAGAAGGCCTACATTCATTCTAATCTTAACTACGCGGACCATGTCATTTCATTCAAGAACAAAATGATTTACTTTTTCGTGCAGCAAGTATGTTGGAAGTCCACTTGGCCGTGGCGTCTGGAAAACTGATTCCTTAGTTATAGCTCATGCTCGCCATGTACACCCACATGGACTACTTTGAAAATAATTTTGAAGTCTTCCACGGAATGAAGTCTTCGATGGACTCATTAAAGACAAGGATAGAGGAAGTAAGTCGCGTATCAGAGTTTTATTTTATATTACTCAACAACTCTTCGTCTGTGAAATAGAGAAAACGTGCTCTTCCAACTCAAGACGAAATTCTTGCCTATAAAAGTGCATTAGAGGAGGAGGCCTTGAGTCAAGCGCGTCCCAAACTTCAAGGAGAATCTGGACCTGATCTCCACCCACCAGTAACTATACTACCTAATAGCACCCCCCCAAGCCGAATAGTCGCAGGCGCAAGTATCGCCGGGGCTGCTCCACCTCAACTGTTTATTCAAAAGGTGGCCCTCCCTGGTGCCTCCATGTCCAACCTCACTGCACTGCCACCAAGTGTGATTCCTGTCTACTCCACTGAAATAGAAGGCTACCTCTTCAAAAAGAATGAAAAGAAGGTCTGGGTTCGGCGGTACTTCTTGATAAAGAAGGGTGCACTCTTTTATGCAAGTACTTATCCGACTTCTAAGACACAACGCGGAGCGGTGTATAGTACAAACGCGTGGAGCGTAGTGAGTTATTCTATTCGTGTGGATCGCGTGGAAGATCGGAGATTCTGTTTCGAGGTTTTTGGATCCAGTCGTGCCATCAAATTGCAAGGTAATTCTTGTAATTGTTGTGCTGCAGTTAAAGCTGGATATCTGAACCTTACATAGCTGAAAGCGAGCGAGAGATGAACGAATGGATAAACGTCTTCGAAGCGGCCAAGCTTGCCGCAATTAAGAACGGCAATATCTCATTGGGGGCAGACACGACAAACATTTTAGCACAATCTTCTATTGGAGGAGCCGGAGCCGGAGCTGGCCTCGGGAGCCGGCCTCCTTCTGTTCGGGCGCCGACTCCTGATGACGAAGGAGTAGCAGCGTCGGACGAAGCTGATGAAGCTGTCTCCAAACTCAACTTGAATGCAGATTTAGATGATGACGGAGCAGTGTCAGAGGCGGATGAAAATGTGGAGGAAGAAGTCGTGGAAGATAGTGGCACGGTGAATCCAGTTCCCTTTGTGGACTGGTGAGTTCCTCCTATCCTGAACAATGGATATTTACGTTTGTACTCTGTAGCGCCGTGGTGTACCCAGACAAATCTCTAGAAGCGCGGAATAAGGAGCTGCACAAACTACTGAAATCGGTTCCTCCTCAAGACTTTTTGATTGATTCGTTCGCCATCTTTCTCCAACGAGCCAATTTAATTCAAGGCAAAATTTACGTGACTCAGAACCGCATTTGCTTCCATTCCAATATCATGGGGATTATTAGCATTTTAGTCATATCACTAAAGGAGATAACTTCTATCACGCGAACGAGACACGGACTTTACAAGTGCATCAACATCGAAACCACAAAAGCGCCAGTTGAGTTGTAGCGCGTCAACAGATTCTCCTCGTTAACATTAGGCGATAGCACCAATTCAAGACATTTATGAAGGACGATGCGAAAACTCATTTTGTGATTGCAGAAACTTGGAAGAATGCAACAAGGTCGACTGGGGTAAGTGGACATGTTACCGCTATTTCCGGGCAACTAAACCAAACTCAATAAGCGACTTAATGCTCAAGAACTGTTTGATACTTTGACAGCTACTGAATCAAAGATGGATGAAAAAGACGAATCAAAAGCGTTGAAAGGTCATGATACTGACGACGGGGCTTCTATTACGGCAGAATTGGTGGAAGGAGACGGTGTTAAAACTTCTACTGGTACGGTGGCGCTCACCTATGACGCACTAAAGTCATACTTTTATTTCAGAATTTGATTTGCCAGAAGGAATGTCACCTCCCGGCAGTAACCCAAGCTGCGAGTGCTCTAAAGAGGATCATCATGAGGCTAAAGACCAAGAGTTTTCCATCAACATTCCTGCAAAACGTGCCTTTGAATTGATCTTCAGCAATGACCGTCCAGAAACGAAGCAGCTCTGGTCAAAACTGTTTTCATCGCGCGGAGAAACAAATGTAGTTTCTGAACCTTGGGTAGAGCCTGCGACGGGAACTATTTTGGGGGATGCTCCTGCTGGTGCGATTGCAAGCAAGGTTCTCAATTATACCATGCCCATGAACAATCCCATGGGTTAGTCGTCGTCGCGATCATATTTGGTTCAATACTTCTTGATTCAGCTTTCCTTCCAGTTAAGCTCAAGGAAGTTGGTGTGGACAGTATTTTGTATTTGATCAAGCGTGTGGACTACTTGTGAGTTTCATTATCGTGTGCATAATGCACAACTAATTTGAATTCTAGCGTCTATGTGGTAGAGAAGCGCGGGTGTACTTTGGCAGCGCCATATGGAGACAATTTCACAACAATCACTCGATACTGCATTATGTGGACGGGTAAAACCAGCTGCAAAGTTCTAATGAATTCAGGAGTCAAGTTCTTCAAAAGCCCAATGGTCAAGGGTGGGTGATATTGCTGCAATTTTCGGATTTCTGAACATTGAACGGTTCAGGTATAATCAAGCAACAAGCACTGGCTGGCAGTGCTGCATTTTCTGCTGACTTTTCCAAATTCATTAAGTCTGAAGTCAATGCCCTTCTTGCACGCGAAAACGCAACCAAACCTGGAGGGTCTTCTGTTTTGGCAGAAGGAGGTCGCGCAGTTGATCCAGCGGTTTCTTCTGACAATGCTGCAGAAAGCTCGCTGTCAAGCGACACAGAAAGCATTTTGCCGTTTGGACTTTCGCATTCATATTTGGGACAATGGGGTCTCGTGGGTATTCTAAGCCTCTCCTTGTTGCTCAATCTATTAAGCCTCTTTCGGTCGAGTCCGATGGTTACCAAAGATGCAGTGGTCACGTATATACGTACAAGCAACTGCCTTGTGGCTCAACATGATTCTGTGGATTGGAGAAACGAAATTTCGTCGACCAGCAGATTGGGTTCCTTCAGCGAAAAGAGGTAATGCTTGCTTTTCAACATAAACACTTTGGGAAGTAGAGGTTAATTTCACCGTAAATGACTGGTTAGTATATATGGATACCTTCAAACGCATTTTCCTGGATGGACTTCAAGCAACTGCAATATGTCTGTCATATCGCCTTGGCGAGCATCGATACACCGGATCGCACACCAACCGCCACCAGTTTATCACCATGACAAGAGTAGAGCTGTACACCAACAGTTACTAACGATTCATCGACTCGCATTTGAAGCCCGCGAAGATGCGTTTGATTCCTTGAAATGGTTAGATGAACTCGAGCGGGATGTGTTCTGGGCGGGATACTGGAACTTTGTTAGTGACCGTTTGGATACTGAAAACGAGTGGGGACTTCCTTTAAATGAGTAAATTGTATTACTTCATATAGTCAGTCTCTCCCTTTCATCAAATTGTCAATGCGAACCACGACTTGAGAAAAAAAAAGATAGCAACGGGACTCTTCGACACTGTAGATTGAAGTAACCAGATAATGAATTGCTCCATACCCAGTCTAAAGCAGCCATCCTCGCTAGACGAAAATGAATCCCTTAAGATAAATTGACCCTAAGTCAAGGGTTTCTGACAAAGTGTTTCTTGTTGCGCACACTGAAGCATCTAGCCATTTCTTTGAACGCGAATATTTTTGCTGGCTGTTATACCCCTCAGTGAAGACTTTCCTTGCTTTGTATCTATTAGTCATGCCCAGGTTGTAACAGGAGCTAGTGCATACTCCAACTTGGAGAGCACAAATGTCTTGATCATGTGTAGGCAAATCCAAGGTGGAGTAGAGTTGCCTAGGGTGGCCTGGACAAAATTCAAACTGTTATAGATTCCTTTAGTAACTTTACTGCATGTAAGTCCCACCTTGAGCCCCTCTAGGGAATCCAGGATACCAAGATACTTGTACTGATCCACCCGTTGCAAGGGGACAAGATCCCAACTGTCAGCTAATATGAGAATATCTGGGAAAGATGGATGGCAAATAATTGCACTCATGCTGGTTAAGGTTAGGTACCTGGAGGGGCTTCATCTGGGCTCCAGCCAAGAC
>MU614734.1:0-14084 GCA_025201725.1 Chytriomyces sp. MP71
GGTACGGTGACAGCGTCAGCATCGCCTCCCCACATTCAAAGCGGAGAAGGTTGAAATGCACCGTATCGTTCGAGTCAATGTCGATCTCAATCTGTGAGTTTCATCCGTTGGTTTTCAATATTCTTGCAACGTAGCCCAAGATATCAACGTGGCAGCATCTAACCTCTTTTCCAGTCAGCGTCTTGACCTTGATGAGCATTGGTGAAGTCTGTCAGTTACAGGAGGGCTGGGTCGGTCAGGCATCAAGGCAGATCAAGGGTAACTGGGTCTCGGCGACATACGTTTTTCAAAGAATAAGGAATGATGTTTCACTTTACACAGTAGTTGAAAATAAATTACGAAGTTAATTATCCTGAGCATTATTTCTCCTACTTGCGTATCACTACTTTCTTGAGTATTTTTGAAACAGACTCAAACCAACGGCGACTGACGCGCCCAGAAGCACGAAATTTGCGGCATAAATAGTGTTGCGGACCCGACAATTGCGCTTTTTAGCTTCTGCAACCACCTTGACCTTTGGAAACTCGACATCCGGAATCGAGACTCCCAAAAACTTGCAAAGCGGCGCCCACCCTTCATCCACATTCAGCTCCAATAACCTTTTGGCCGGAACCGAGGCCCGAACCTCATCATTGTGCCTTTTGTATCGCGCAACAGCATACTCCTTATCCGCAAACCTGCCCTCGAAAAAGCCATCCCACAAAAGTTTGCTCGCCAACCGCGACGTTGCTGGATTCATGCCCCAAAAGAATGGCATCCATGCAAAATAGAACGGAACCCGCGGTGCATCGTAAAGCGTCTCCTTCACCGCCTCGTACCACTTGTCCGCGTTTCGCACCGTTAGAATAACCATGGCCCCAGGATTCTGCTTCAAAAGTTCCCTATAGTGCAGCGCGGCAGGGAAATCGAGCGCGGCGTCAAACTCGTCCAAAATTATACCCCAGTCGTCCCCGTGCGGTCCTTGCATCCAGAGGCTATGATGCGTGGGCTCCGCGTAGGTTTTGAAACCGAGCCTCTCGAGCGCGAGTTTGAGGGACACAGTGCCGGTTCGCGGGAGCCCGGCTCCAATCACTTTGACGCCAACTTTGGGAAGGGGTGTAACTGGGGTTGGAGATCGCGGGACAGGACGTTTCACGGCATCGGCAAAAGATTTTGGGGGTGACAGTATTGCGGGAGGCGGTGGAGTGGCAGGCAAGGCTGTGGTAGCAATCACGGGTACAGCCGGAGTTGAAATCTCCACGGGAATGGAGACTACGGTTGAGACAGGTGTTTTGGATGGCTTGGATGGAGGAGCAGGAGAGCTCTGCGCTGTCGTATAGGCAGAGGCGATGGAGGTCGGAGATTTCATGGATCCCTTGCTCGCGGAGACCTTGTCAGACTTGTCCCTGCGATGAAAGAAACCGCCGAGGATTGCACCACTCTTTTTGCCAGCAGGAGCAGGTGAGGAAGACATGCGGTCGGTTTGGACTAATTGGTTCCAGAAGCTTTTTGACACCTGAAGAAACACCCACTTTATTCAATGACAAGAATTCAGCTGCCCTTCTTATTCTTCTGCAGTTTTGGACCAGGATTCGCAAAAGCTGGAATTTCTTCTAGATTATGACAAGTGAGCAAGTGAAAGACAGCGTCATGCTTTACGCGTCCAACTGACTTCAAATGATTCTTAGTAGGGCGGGTGGAAGGATCATAAGAAAAGAATTGCTGTTTTGTTTGGTTAGCGACGAGTAGTGATGATATCAAGCCAGGATGTGTGCGTTACCTTTTGGTTTTTCACAGTGACGAGTTTTTCGTCTATAGTCCAATCTTCTGCGACTTTGCGCAAGTAGCATTCCTCTGAAACGCTATGTAAGCTTGTATCATCACCTTTTACGAGTTCTTAAACTCACCCTTCCATTTTGAGATTATGTGTACTTGAATTGCCTTGCGACGCATGTTTTGAATTTGTGTCCCCAAGTTTACTCGGTCTATTTGTGTTATTTCTTGCTTGAGCTCTTTGGCAATGCCATCTAAACAAGGTTGAGTTCCAATAAGCCAAACATAAGTCACTCAACGTTTCCAAGTTTCAATAACATCTTTCTTGAGAAATTCACGGTGAGATGTAATAAGTTGATTATGCTGCTTCTCTAATGCGCTCTCCTTTTTCACGTCTAATGGGAGTGACATGAACGTACTCGGATCATCAATAATCCATGGAACATCTTGTCCAAAAATCCCAATATGCGCCCCGTCCAGCGTCCACACGCGCACCGTGGCGTCCTTGCTCGCAGTTAGAATCACGTCCTGCTGCTCCACAAAGTTGACGCTCGAGATGCTTTGCACATGCGCACGCCAAAATGTTCTCATTCGAATTTGGGATTCGTAGGTTTTTGGGTCACGGCGTCCGTCGAGAACGAAGTTTTTGATTTCAAAGACGCGCAGGTGGCCGCGCGACCCGGCCAGGAGGAGAAGCGTGTTGTCTGGATTCATGGCCATGGTTGTAAGTCCCTCTTCTTCAGTGATTTGGCAGTTCATCTGTGACACTGGCGTGAGGCGAAAATCGATTCAGCAAAGGGGATTACCTCATAAACCATGTAGCCATCGTAAATATCCCAGAATCGAAGGTATCCATCCGCATGACATGATATGAGAGGAACTTTGTGATATCGGAGGCTCATGCGGTCCGGATTTTGTAAAAACAAAATCTGTTGCTTCATTTCATTCCTGAGCAAACATTCGATTTTCAACCTACCTTTTCTACTACTTTTTCTTCTTTGCTCCTTAGATCCAAGAAGGGTTCACGTAGCGTAAGCTTAATATATCCGGATTCCAAATTCCAAATAACGATGCAGCCATCCACGGATGAAGTTGCTAATAAATTTGGAGAACAAAATGCGACTGAAGATATGTCGTCTTCATGTCTAAAGATGTGTCCACGTTGATTTTTGCGCGAATCAGGGGAAATGCAAGGACACTTACCCGCGATGTGCACCCCACCCGGCCCCGTTCAGAATCCTGACTGGTTGAGTCTCAAAATGATCAGAGTCATCAATGAATATCGTAATCCTTCTGTCCCATCCCACAGCAATAATGTAGTTGTTGGATCCCTGCATTCATCAACATGAGATGACGATGGTGCGTGTGCTGAAAAGCTTTTTACCATTTCAACGTACAACACGTCAGTTACTTCCAAAGAATTTGTTTTCATCATTTTGCGTAAAATTTGGCCGTTGTTGAAGTTCCACATCTGAGCACACGATTAGCCAATCGTCTAGCATGCAGACATAAACAACCCACCTTTACAATACCATCACGACTACCCGTCACTAGTCTTCGACCACTCTTGTCAAAGCACATGGCCGTAATCTCTAGTTTCTAAGACGCAAAAAATTAGTCATTATGATATATGCGTGAGCGAAAAGGTGACCGACCCCATGCGCATTATGAAATTGGAAAATCTTGTCTCCAGAGGCCAGATCCCAAATGGATACAGTCCCTCCTTGGCAACCACTGACAACTTGATGAAAATTTTCATTGAACATCGCTGAAACAACACCAAAGTCATGACTCCGCGCAATAGTGTGTCTCAAGTTTTTGTAGAGCTATCAGAGTAAGTAAGTGGACTTGTCAACGTGAGCGAAGGGATAATAAAACGCCGAACCGGCCAAGTTTCCAATTTGTTGCTTCCCGTCAAAAGCTGCCGATTCGTGCTATCAAAAAATATCGCGCTTATGATATTCTCTGGTCGATGTGGGACTTTGTCCATGAGCGTTTGGATGCAATTGAGGTTGCGAATATTCCAAATCTTGATCATTTTATCCTCGCTAAGACTGATGAGCTGCGACTCTTCATGGTTGACCAAGAGACTAACAATCGCGGTATTATGGCCTGAAAGTGTACCTGCTGGTTTGGATAGGACGTATGGGTTCCAAAGCCGGCTACCAAAAAGTAAGTTCAGTCATTGACACAGGAAGCTCACATAATTTTATCGCGACCTCCAGTTACTAGGAAACTAGGCCTACGACACACGTCAAAGCACTTGATTCCCTTCGGAACGTGTATGTAACGCACCGTCTTGCGTTCCAGGTCTCCAATGACGAGCGATTTTGTGTTTTCAGATGCACAGCTCACGAAGCCATTCATTTCTTGGTAATATCGTACGCTAAGTACCCAGTCATTGTGGATTTTGCGCTATGGGTTTTTCGGTTATCACAGCATTGTACGAAATGGCAAGCATCTTACACGGTAATATGAAAGACTGTTTTTTCTCAAGCTGTCTTTCCGTTGCAATTTCGCGGGCGTCAGTTGTTCGCAGCCGTCATTGTCGGACGAGTTGTCAAAGAGGAATTTACGAGTGATTTGAAGGACGTTGACGTATCCCCCATCGTCGCCAAAGAGAATCAAGTCTCCACTGTCGTCATATTGAGCTACAATATTTGTTTTGCATAGATGTTGGAATTTTTGATGTTGCCGAAGCGAAGTTCACTCACGTGCGTATGCTAGACACAGTGGACTGTTTTCAAGTTGAGCAATGCAAGCAATAAGACGCGCCTTGATGGATAGAATGTCAAATATACAGAGTTGTCGGTCATCCGTGATAATGATTAGCTTGCCATGGTCGTGCATGAACAACGAATCCGCAACCCAAGACATGCTTGGTGTGAATTTCTTCGTGTCAATTGTCTTTTGAAGTTTCAAATTGAGACCGTAAAGACCCACAATTCCTTCGCGGCTGTTGGGTTTCAGTTCCGGTGCCCTTCATCAAATTCGATTTACCTCACAGTGATATATTTTCGTTCTTTGGGAACAAAATCTATCTTTTTGATCATGTCTTTGTGCGGTCCATTGATGAGCCTCCGAATCTTTTCGTCAATCACACTCATCTGCGCAATGAGGTACGAGTGAGATATTGCTACTCATGCCAATTAAAAAGCCTCTCACGAAGTTTTCCGTTTCGCCCATTGCGCCCGCCATCATATAGGTCGAAAACTCGTCCCAATCAACCGTCCCGTCTGAGTTGGCGTCAATTTTCATAAACAGCATTGTCATCTGATCATAACTGAGTCCTCCACCAAGCACCTTCCCAAAGACTTCCCGAAACTAGGTTGAACATGTAAGTCGCGCGCTTTGTTAAGCTCGCATTTGAACGAGAAGGATTCACCTTATTGATGTCAAACCCGCTGCTTCCATCATCGTTCTTGTGCGCTTCAAAAATCTTTTGCAGCTGCTCAAAATGCTGAATATTCATATACTGTTGTACGTCACTGTTGAAGCTGTGGGGTGTATCAAGATAAGCGCCAGAATCGGCGCTTTCACAACTCACTTAGCTGTCCGAGCTGCGGCTTTTTTCTTGTCCACAACTTGTGGTAGTCCCGTTGTAGAATATGCATGGCCGCTCGTAACATTTGATTGCGTTGCAGGGGTGGCACTAACGCCGGCTCCAGACGTTGCATCGGCGGTTTGCACTTGCGCGGTTTGTCCATTCGATCGTATGTGGGGAAGCATTGGACGGCGGGGAGATCTTGTTAATTGGTGACGGGTAGTTGGCTGGCGTGGCTACGAGTTGTCGGGTTTCGTCCTTCAGGCAACAGACAATTCTCAACACCTTCTAGCCCTCCTTTTACCAAATTGCCCTTGTCTCCTCTTTCATGCCCTTCAATTTCTCTCATATTATTAGCTGTCCGAGGTCAGAAAGCAGGGAGTCAGGCGCGTTCTTCGAGAATGCTTCATGAGGGACTGCCTTCGGGTCCATCCCTGTTCCGGTGATTCCCATTGGGTCGCAATCCCTTTGTCACTGCAATCAGCTTGATTGCGAACGAAACCCAAAATTTGATTCGAGCGCGCAATGACTGACGAAGTGACGCACCGACTGCGAATCGAGAGTAGCGACCCGGTAAGCCGCGCGATGACATCGGATGCAGAGCCCGCTGACGTCGGTGCGGTGCAGGGCTGGGCAGACAGCGTGGAGTTCAGTCTGTTTTCGGTGGTTGGGATCCGCGACGTTGCGATCGCAGAGGCCTCGCGCACGGTCACCGTCGTCGCAGATCCGTCGCTGCTGTCTGCCTTAGAGCTCGTTTCGACGGTGGAAGCGATCGGGAGCGAGTTTTCAGCGCGTATTCTTTCGGAAGACGAGGCGCTGTTCGAGGAGGCAGTGGCTCCGGCCCCGCAGTCCGTGAAGGCCGCTCCTCAACAGCCTGCCGTAAAGCAAGAGGAAGACGTGGATTGGGACAACGACGATTGGGGCGAGAGCCAGCCCGATCTCGCTCATCAACAGCGGCAGCCACCGTCCTCCCCTTCAAAGTCAAAACAGCCTCTCCCTCTCTCTCCAATAACTCCCATCGTGATTACGGGGTCTCTAGAAGCTCCCCCGTCCTTTCTGCCAGTGTCTCCTATTGTGTCATCGCCACCACCGCCAGGATCGGCCTCACTTTCTGCTGCACCAGCCACTGTCATTCTTCTTTCAGAAACAGCCTTATTGGATGTTGGTGGAATGACGTGCGCAGCGTGCGTAAATACAATAGAATCTAATATTGCGAAAGTGGAGGGCGTTGTCTCCATCAAGGTGTCACTCTTAGCTCAACGGGCAGAAATTACTTTCAATCCGTCGATATTGACTCGAAATAATCTTCCTGATTTGATTGAGGACATGGGATTCGAGGCTTCTTTGATTCAACAGCATGAGGCGAAAGGTGAGATTATTTTGATTGAAAATGAGGCATTTTCGCTAACAAGGGCAGAAGGCACGGTGACTCTCCAAATTTACGGCATGGTCTGTGCGTCTTGCTCCGGCACTATTACTCAGGAAGTCAGCAAAGTGCATGGTATCAAAAGTGTCAGTATCAACCTCCTCGCCAACAACGGTGTATTTGTCTACGATAAGGCAATCCTCGGCGTTCGCGATATTGTGGACAAAATCGAAGACCTCGGGTTTGACGCACACGTTGCAGACGGGGGCACAAACTCGCAACTCGAAAGCCTGAATCGCACTCGCGAAATCCAAGAATGGCGCGCCGAATTCTGGCGCGCCTTTGTATTTGCTTGTCCCGTTAGCATTGTGAGCATGCTCCTGCCTAAAGCCTGGATCAATGTACCCTTCCTCCTACCTGGGCTGCACTTGGGTGTTCTCGTCATGTTCGTCCTCACATGTCCTGTGCAGTTTGGCGTCGCGCGTCGATTCTACGTGAGCGCATTCAAGGCCATGTCACATGGTTCGTATACCATGGACGTGCTTATTGTTCTTGGGACCTCCATTGCGTTTGCTTTCAGTGTTGTGGCAATGTTTCGTAGTATTGCGCTTGCGTCTCCGTCTCCACCAGAAGTGTTTTTTGAGACATCAAGTAATTTGATCATGTTTGTCACGTTTGGTCGGTATTTGGAGAATCTAGCAAAGGGTAAAACGAGCACTGCCTTGTCAAAATTAATGAGTTTGGCGCCAAGTCACGCCGTTTTGCTGACCGTGGATAAGGGTACGGGTGCGGTCAGCGGCGAGCGTAAAATAGCAACGGAGTTGATTCAACCTGGTGATTTGATCAAGATTGTGCCTGGCGAGCGAATCGCTGCTGACGGCGTCGTCGTCTTTGGAAGCTCGAGGTAAATCGCCTGCGATTCTATATCTCCCTTGCTTTCAACTCAGCACCCCCCAATACAGCGTTGACGAGTCTTTGGTTACCGGCGAATCCCGCGCCGTGAGCAAGAAACTCTCAGACTCTTTGATCGCTGGTACCATCAACGGCACAGGAATGATGCACATGCGCGCCACGCGTGTTGGCACGGATACGACCCTGAGCCAGATTCTCAAGCTTGTCAGCGACGCGCAGACAAGCAAAGCGCCCATCCAGGATCTTGCGGACCAGGTGGCGAGCGTGTTTGTGCCGGGTGTGATTGCGCTTGGGCTGGCCACTTTTCTGTTTTGGAGTATGGTGTTTTTGTGCACGGACTTTGTGCCAGCTGGTTTTGGCGGGGACAGGGCGTTCCTGGCTGTTAAGATGGGCATTAGTGTGATTGTGGTCGCGTGTCCCTGCGCGTTGGGGCTGGCGACGCCGACCGCTGTGATGGTGGGGACGGGTGTCGGAGCACAGCTTGGTATTCTAATCAAGGGTGGCGGTCCGTTAAGCATTGCGAACCGTGTGACGAAGATTGTGTTTGACAAGACAGGTACACTGACGCAAGGTAAAATGGGAGTGGTCAAGCATGTCTATAAGGCGCCCAAGCGGAACGAAGACGCTGCTGTAGCTGAAAAAGACTCCCTCGGACCCGCGCAGTATTTGGGAGTTATCGGAACCGTGGAGGAGGCCAGTGAACATGCCATTGGCAAGGCGCTATTCAAATATTGCAAAGAATCCTTGAAGGCGAGCTCGTTTGGGTTCACGCTGAGTGGATTCGAATCTGTTCCCGGAAGTGGCGTCTTCGCGGATGTGGTGACAAACGCGAGTCGCTATTCTGTTGCGATCGGAAACGCGACATTTTTGACTGGCAGAGGCATCAAGGTTGCCGCTGCAGATGTCGAAGCTGTCAAATCACAAGAGGAGCTGGGCCTGACGGTCGTTCTGGTTGCCATTGATGGATTGCTTGTTGGTACCTTTGCTCTATCGGATGTGCTGAAACCCGAGTCTAAAGACACGGTAGCAGCTCTGAAATCTCTGGGTCTTGAAGTGTGCATGGTCACGGGAGATCAGGAGCTGACGGCATTAGCCATTGCCAAACAGTGTGGTATTACAGAAGTACATGCTAGTGTGAGTCCTGCAGGAAAGAAAGCACTTGTTGAGCAGATGCAGTCGGAGGGCGATGTGGTGGCCATGGTTGGCGACGGCGTGAATGACAGTGCGTCCTTGGCGCAGAGTGACGTTGGAATCGCAGTGTTTGGTGGAACTGATGTGGCCATCGAAGCTGCGAGCATCGTACTCATGAAGGATGACATGATGCAAATTGTGGTTGCTCTGGATTTGTGTCGGACTATATACATGCGCATTCGCTACAATTTTATTTGGGCGACTGGATAGTAAGTTCAATCCAAGTTTCGTTGCTGTTTGCTGACACTGTCATCATGCAGCAATCTTTTAATGGTTCCTTTAGCGATGGGAATTGGACTTCCGTGGGGGTTCATGTTGCCGCCGATGCTCGCCGGAATGGCCATGTCGCTATCATCCGTCAGTGTTGTTGTGTCGTCTCTGCTTCTTCGAATGTATCGAAAACCCACAAGCGCTCTGGTTGTTAGTGGCGAAGATGAAGCCGAAGTGGGAACGGACGCTGACGGGGCCACAGGAAACGCCAGTCGCATCCTTGAGTCGCTCAACTTCGACGATGAAGTTATGAAAGCGTCTGATGGTGCAGGAGGTTGGTTCAGCATTGGAGGTCTTTTGCAGCGATTACGGGCGTTTGCCAGTGGGAGGAGATATACTCAACTAGGGGAAAATGTTGTATGACAAATATGGTTTCCTTTTCTTCAGAAAAATACTTATCAACCTCCCGCATATTTCTCCGTGTTAAAAATACTTGTAATGCTTCGTCCTCCTGTCTGGACACAGGTAAAGCGATTGAATTTTAAAGAGTGATGACGGAATTCCTTCTTTCTGTCCCATATACAGATAAAGCTATTGAATTTTATCGAATGATGTAACATTCTCAGAAAAATATTCATTTGAGACTGTTGGGAATTTCATTTTATGCCCTTTAAAACATGATGAAATACCTCTGACTTTCCCTGCACAAACTTAATTATTCATACATGTATTTTTTTGAACCCCTGATGTCGCGCCCCACCCCTCTTTCCTCCCGGGAAAGTAAACTACTGATTTTCAATTTTCACTGTCTCCCTGTGGCATCTAGTAAAAATGCGCACTCTTCACTCTTTCGGTTAATTTATGAGACTTTATTACGCGTGATTGACTCAATAAGCAAAAAAGATATCCTTCATATTCACTTCTCAAAGATCAACAGGACGTTCTTGTGAGTTTTTCCATTTTGTGCTTCAAGTCAGAAATGGTTACGAAACGATCGAAAACGGTTTCGAATTATTTTCATCCGATTCAACGTTTATTCCAAAAAATTATTTTCTTGTTGAAGTTTAAAAACTAAATGAGGTGTGTTGTACGTTCAACCAGCGTTAGATCTAAATACCTCAAATCACTCCGAACGGGAACAATATACAAAGAACCACGAAACAACCACATCTATAAAGTAGATGAGAAAAAGATTAATTCTACACTGTCGAAGGTGGGTGTTCCTTATTTTGGTTGGGAGGAAGCCGATGAGATTGACGTGCCCGCTAAACACTTGAAACTGGAGAATCCTGTTCGACTCAATGTCAACCAATCATTGAAGGAAAGAATTAAGGAACTCGAACAAACCATCAAGAGCTTGAAGAGTGAGTCTTGAGAGATTGGCGCCATCTTTGCGCAGTCAATGAGTAACGTCTTGGCAGTGTCGATGCTTGTCTTCTTCTGAGCAACAGGAAGCCCTTTTGACTGATCAATTCCTTTCAAGATGGCTCGCACATGCTAAATCTTGATGGCGTGGATTCTTGATTCTAGGTGGTTGTCAGGGCAACGGCGCTGTACTCTTACCCAGCTGAAGAAGCGATCGTAGTCTGCCATGTTTTTTCTAAGCTCTTTTTTTAAGATATGTAGAGATGAAACTTGAGGCACAATGTAAAATCTGAAAGTTTTCACTTGATAGCGATTCAATTTCCAACAATTTACCAGATTTAAGTCTTACTTACAGTGCTGAGGATTCTTAAGGTGATCAACGAAATATGGTTTATTCTCGAGTTATTGCGAACAGACATTACAAGACTTTGAATATTACTGACAGTGCCACTCAAACAGAAAACAGGGTCATCCAGTTAAAACATAGTCACTCTTCAAATTCAAAGTCTGGTTCTTCATCGTTTTCTACATCTTCTACAACCTGATAGATTGGTTTCGAGGACTCCTTCAACATCCTGCGCACCCGTTCCTGATCCCAAAGTCCCGTTCCCGTTTCATGCGAGATTCTCACATAGTCCACAAGATTTTATAAACCATAATAATTAGCCCCTTCGATCAAGCAAAATTTAGTCCCTACCAAAATACTCGCGCATACTATCATACACAGCATCTCCAACCTCTTTTTGTCGCGCTTCGACCACCATGAGCAATTTTTTGCCTTTGATAGCATTTGTTCCCAGTGATCGCAATCTAAAAACGCAATTATTACATTAACATAACCATGATTCAACTCATCTGGGATCTTGATTGATGAACTCATCAATGAAATCTTTGCGCCATCCCTCCTTGACCTTGTTAACAAAATTATACATAATTCGGTTGAATCCTCTTTCCAGAGTATATTTTGATTGATTCACAAGGGATTCAATGACCAGCAGTCGCGAACTGTGTGGCAAGAGATCGCTGCGCGAACGAAACAGTTCGCAGATCAGACCCGACAATTTCCAGAATTGCTCTGATCATTAAATCATTGTTAATAGTCTTAGCTTAAAAGTCAAAACTCACCTTGTGCCTCAATATTAGTGACTTGACGATCTTGTTTGACTGGACCACCCAAGTGAGATTTTGTGTTCGCTTGTTGTTTCGCTTTCACCACCTTCGACTGATGTAAGCTTTCCTCAGCAAGAATTTCAACAATCCCCTCACGAATGTCAGTTCCTTCATCCCACATATCCAAACACCTCCTTTGCTTCTGGCAACTTCAAATGCGGAGCTTTCACCAACAGCTGTTCCCACGACACACACCAGGCCAAGATGCCTTTCAGCCATACCTCATAATAGGTCTCATTGTTATCTGGGCTCTGGAGCGACCATTGGTACTGGCCACCTCTTTGGAGTATGACCAAAACAATGCCATAGACAATATCTTGGCGGCTTTACAGAACCAAGGGTCGTTGAAAAGAAAATCTAAAATCAGCTTCTACTGTTTCAAATTTCCAGCCTACGTTTAATTCAAGATGTAATTTGTTGAAGCAAGGAACACTTACTCTTTCTGTGCGGCCCTGATTTTTCAATTCATGGTTGCGGTGGTGCTCGCGGTGTGGCAAATAATCAATGAACGCTGCTGTGCTGGTTTCGTGCCGCTCCGCATTCTGAAAAAAAGTTTCGATCGTAAATTAAACATAAATGGCAAGCAATCAATGCAAAATACAAACCTGAATTACCAAATCCACGCTGAAACAAATTGAAATTATAAGAAAGATTTTTGTTAGACTGCGAATTGGAAGGAGAAGTGGGGAAAGCATACCTTGGCATTATTGTATTTCATGAAAAGACATGATAGAAATATATCAGCAATGAATTCAACCTAAATGGCAAGGAATAAATACTGAATGCAAACCTGTATGATAGAATCCACGCTGAAACAAATCAAAATTATAAGAAAGATTTTTGTTGGAATACAAATCAGAAGGAGAAGTGGGTGTAGTTTACCAAATTGTTGTCCTCAATCTTTTGACATCCTTGACAGTATTGCTGAAAAGTGTATCTTCCATTCCTTTGCTTGAAAATCAGACCAGTCGTTCTCCAGTCCATGTTTCCACATCCCACGCGTTTACAAGACTTTTTCAGCAGCTCAGAAATACATCCTGTTGTAGGGTTCAATAATTTCACATAATTTTTGTCACTTAGGGAAGTCAAGACAACGCCTTTGTACTGAAAAGGCGGTCCCATCATTGCTTCCTGTTTCTGAAAGAGTTTTTAAACAGGGAAAAAGAAAACAGCTCACACTTCCACATAATCACATGATGCATGAATGGATTTAATTATACCTTGTCATTTTCTTTGGGCTCCTGTTGATTGTACCATGAGGTGTAAATCAAACAAAGAAACAAATAAAAAACTCACGTCATCCAACCCTACACCAGAATATGATGATTCTCATCTAACACAGGGGTATCAAGGTTCCCAACAATAAAGTCATCATACAACTCCTCAATTAGCACTTTCGTTTCTGTTTCCAATTGTTCCAAGTAAACATCACGCGGGATACTACGACAAATGGATTTTGTGGCCTTGTTGATCTCGCATGTCTTCAAGACATTGATGATTGTTGGAGTCAGAAAGGCAGCATCAAATTTTGGTGATGGTCCAGACGAGGACCCCATTCCGTACATGCACGAATATTCAGATCCAGAGACAACCGATGGGATGAACAGGCTCCCAACAACAAATATTTTTCCATTGGTAAGTAAGGTTCGAGGCCCAGTCATGAACTAATTCCCCTTCTATCCTGAATGAGCATCCAGCATTGGTGAGAGAATGATATCAAAGGAAGCTGAGGTTCTCATAGAAACAGTGTATTTCGTTCCCACCAGAAGTCATGATCAGGGTAGATGTAGTTTCTTAAGGGGTGATCACGCCGTCTTAAAATGAAAGCTGTTGCATGAATATCAACAGGTAGTGAGCCTTCAATGTGGAGCCAATTCCCTGTGTTTCAACTTTTTTATTCGAAGGATGTTGCCATTATTTTTCATGCTTTTGAATTTGCTTTGCTGTTTTTGCTTGGGTGAAGAACAAAGGCAAAATCCTTCATCCCCACCCCCCAAGCGCCCACGATACCAGAAAGCGCTGCCATGGGCCGAGAGGAGGGAGACCGCGTAGAGCGCCGTGACCGTGACCGTGATAGGGACCGGGACAGAGACCGCGAGCGACGGGACCGCGGCGAGCGCTCTGAGCGCGACCGGGACCGTGACCGCGACCGGGACCGGGACCGGCATCGTGACCGAGACCGGGACCGCGAGCGCAGTCCGGGTGCTAAGCGCAGTCGACGCGATGACGACGGTGGCGAGCACCGCGAAAGGGACAGAGAAAAGGACAGGGAGAGGGACAGAGACCGCAACAGGGACCGCGACGGCGGCGGCGGCGGCGGCGGCCGGGACAGGGAAAAGGAAAAGGACCGCGAACGCGATTCGAAGCCAGTCGTCCCCATCCACGAGCGTGTGCGCAGACTCACGTTCTGGGACATGGCGCCCCAGGGATTCGAGGGCATCGGCGCAATGCAAGCAAAGCTGTCTGGTTCGTGTTTTGAAGACATCTGAGCAGGCTTCGTATATTTAACCTCGTTTATCGAAAAGGCCACTTCCCGCTGCCCGGTGTCGCTGCTCGTCCCATGCACGGTGGTCA
>MU614734.1:15345-43484 GCA_025201725.1 Chytriomyces sp. MP71
TGGCACTCAAGTCTCTTGCGGGTCGCAGATTTGCGGACCGCACAGTGTTTACAAGTTACTGTGACGAGAATTTGCTTGCAGATCGTTGAGTATGTATTCTGGAATTATGAAATGAGCCTGGTTGTGCTGATGGGGCCTGGAAGAGTTTCGTCGGTGGGAAGCATGGTGCCCAGGAGCTTTAAGGAGGATCCTTTTTTTTGTTCTTATTAGGCTTTGTCTTTGTTCCTGCGTTGTCAAATATAGGTGGTTGCTCGCTATTGCATTTTTCAAGCTTGGCCTCCTGACTTGAGACTGAAAGGGAGGCAACGTACCCATAAGGAGGTAAGGAAACAAAAAAAAGAGAAGAGAGCTTTCTTCATACAATAGATGCTCCTTCAGTTAAAACCCAAGATTTGGTAACATTTTGGGACCCCCTCGATGTCGCGCCACACTCGTCCCACACGAGAAAGTACACGACTGAATTTCAATTGTCACAGTCTCACTGCGGCGACTAATAAAAATATTATACTTTCAATTTTGACCGAAATGGCTGTGAAATGATCAATTTGCACTTAAAACAGCAAAAAAAAAACCCCTTCCGAAAATGACCACGACAAAGAAGCCAACGCAAAGCACCACCATCTGCCAGTACTTCACCGCGACTCCCGCATTTGCGGCCAGTTCTCCTTCTTCATCAAGTTTGAGTCAGCACGTGTCAAAAAAGCCGTGGACGGGTTTATTCATGTGTTTAATTGTTTCAATTCAATTAACGGCTCACGCAACCATCCAATCAGTCGCAATGTCTCCTTACTCCTCATCATTTTTCTCTTCCTCCTCCTCCCCCCCTCAGTTTCAGACACTTGTGTCGCTGTCGTCTTCAATACTGCTGACACGGTACGCACAGTTTCGGACTTTCAGACAAATCAGCATCAAGTAAGAAATTCTTCAAAGCACTGCCTGCAGATTAATCCCTCTGACACCCAAATCATTGCCTTGCCTCAGCTGGTCATTCACATTTAGCACCCGAACATAGTCAGGGTGCCTTGCTGTGTGGACCAGTTCCACTACTGAGTGAGTCACTGTCAGCAACTTGAGGCAGTGGTGTTTGACCAGCAATGATGCTGGCCATGAACTGACACCTGAATGTTTCGCATTAGGCACGAGCTGCTGACTGACTGGATCACATCTCAAAAGACTAAACCAACTATTTTTTGGTTTTTTTTTGTTTCACATTTCTAATCTCTTGCCCCTTTCAGAATCATATCCACCCAATATCTCCACCACTTTCAACTATTTATGTTCCTTTGAGGAATTGAACTGCTACCCAAAAGCAGAATACTACCACTATACTTAATCCAAAGAGGGAAATCACTGGAAAGGAATCAAACCTTTAAAGGCATGTGACTTCTCTGAAAACAAATATAAAAGGCAGCCCTTCTGTTGTAACTCCCTCTTTTTTTTCTTCCATAAAAAGGTCACAAATGGCCTTGGATGCTTTGCCAATTTGTTTTTCTGCTGGGTTTTTTCTTGGTTTTTAATTTTTTGATTAGGAACCATTGATAAATCCTTGGAAAGATACCTCATATTATAGATTGAACATTAAGTGTGCTCCATTCATGGCTTACAAGTGCAAATCAGAAAAACATTCAAATGCACCATTGCCTTAGAAAATTGGGCAACTGTGTATTGGATTTTACAAAGTCACTGATGGAGCTGAACTCAAAATTACATGTCCATTTTGGATCAATCCTTGCAATAAGGACAACACTTATTGGGACAACAGCAGTGGACTTACTGCTTGGGATGTCCTGTTGAATATTCTCATTTTGAATCCAAAAGTAAGCACTTACCATTTCTCTTTCCAATTAATTATAGCAAAAATCTTTCTTATAATTTCAATTTGTTTTGTGTGGATTCTGTCATTCAGGTTTAGATTTTAGTATTGATTGCTTGCCTAAAAATGCTGACAGGGATTCATTACAAAATGCTGATTTATGCAAAAACAATGTTAAAAGCAACATTGACTATCTTGCCCATCGCAAACATCACAGAGATTTGGAATTGAAGAATCAAGGACACACTGGCAGAGTTAGTACCTTATTCTACTTTTTGCCACACTTATCTGTTGTCACAGACTGGGAGCAATGGAAGCTGATATTTGACTTTCTGTTCAATGATCCATTTTTTCATGAGGCTGTGAAGATTTCTGTTTATTCTAGAGTTGTCTTGATTGTGCTTCAACGTGGTAGACACTATCAATGGTTGCTTCAGAATCCAAATGCTGAAGAAATGTACTATGAGGCTTGGCTTGATGGAACCCTAAGTAGTGTGCTTTTTGCAAGAAACTGCAGGTGAAAGCACCCCACTTTAGGTAAGGGAATCCAATAAAACAATTATCTTTTTACTTTCAACTTGTTCATTAGGCTTTGCTTGCTTCAAGTGAAGGGAACAAATGCTGTCAAAGGCAAATTACTCATACTGTTAAAGTGCAAAAAAAAATAATAGGAGATGTATGACAGTATGCATGAGTATTTTGGTAGGGGCTTAATATTGCTTGATTGAAAGGGCTAATTATTATGGTATAGCAATTCTTGTGGACTATGTCAGAACCTCTCATGAAACAGGAACAGGACTTTGGGATCAGGAATGGTAGGCAAGATGTTGATGGAGTTTTCAAAACTATCAGTTTGTCAAAGATGGAGAAAACAATGAATGACTAACAGACTTTGAAATTGAAGAGTGACTACGTTTTAACTGGATGACTATGTTTTTGCTTATGTGGCACTGTTAGTAATATTCAAAGCCTTGTAATTTCTAATTGCAATAACTGGAATACCAATCTAAAGGGAGAAATTAATATAACAGAATTTATTTGATTGATATTTATTTTTTTTTGCCTCATCAACCTAATTGAAAAAATGATTTTTATAGGAATTTCAACTTTTAAATGGTGCCTCAAGTTTCACAGCTAAAAAAAGAGCTTAAAAAACCATGACAGATAACAATCACTTCTTCAACTGGGTAAGAGCACAACACCATTGCCATAAAAACCACCTAGAATTAAGAATCCACACCAGCAAGATTCAGCATGTTTGAGCCATCTTGAAAGGAATTGATTGGTCAAAACGACTTCCTGTTGCTCAGAAGAAGTCAAGCATCAGTACTGCCAAGACATTTCTTATTGATTGTTGCCAATCTCTCAGGATGTTCTATCTCAGTCATCCTATGACTTTTTGAATCTGTCTACTGACAAAATGATGGCACTACTCACCACAGTGATCAAACTGAACCTGAAGCAAATCAAAGCCACAGAACTCATAAAATGAAAAAGAAATGAGAAAATAAAGAGATTCCAAAGATATGTAGTTCTGGAAATAGTTCCTTAGGAGATGTGACAATTCTGGAAATTGATCCTGATCACACTATCAGGTGCAAAGGAATTAGAAACAAACTGAACAAATTCTGTTAGTCAAAGAAGTGGGCAAGGTTCACATAATTAAAATGAGAGTTGCAGCAAGACTTGGCAAAATGTCAGGACTTGGCAGAGTTTGATTAAAATGCATGAATTTGATTGAAAGGTGTGCCAATCATTCCATTACCCGCAAAAGTCCGAAATTGTCTCATAACAGCTGTTCTCAACTATTGCAATTTGAAGATTGATCCAAATGAAACTGGCAATGCAGTAACTTTCCTTCTGAATGCTTATTCAAAACACATCAAGACACTCTCAGAATCAAAAATGAGGAAAATCTTTAGTGAAAGAGAAGATGAACTTGTTGATATTTCTCTTCAATAAGAAGAGTCTGAACAGCTCAGGTACAAAATTTTTGTGAAAAATATGGAATCAGTATGTATGTTATTGATTTAAGCTGTAAAGTATTTTGTCAATACATACCCAAAAAGCAAGACCACCATTGTCCAAGCTTGGTCTATGTGTGCACCAATCAGCACATGTACCCAATAATGAAGAATTATGTAGATCACTTTCAGGAATCAAAATTTGTTTACATTAGCTCTTGAAGCATTTGAAATTTACAAGTCAGAAGATAAAATTGAATAAAGAACAAGAGATGTCTAGATGATAGTAGACAACTTTATGAGCCACAGCATTGAGCCAATTTAAAAAGTTTGGATGTTCAAAAATGCCATACAGCATAGCATGTCTGAGTATAAAAAATACATCAGATTGGTGCATGTTTGGCATATTTGATGAAATTAAGCCTTATTCTGGCAAAATACATACTGGATTCTTTTACCCTATAACACATTTCCAATATGAGACAAGGTGTGGTACTCCATTCTGATACAAAAATATTGTAAACCAGTGGGAAGTTTGTATGATATTGTGTATGAAATTACTCCATCCAATACATTAAAATCAGATTATTTCAATCAGTTTGTTGACCAATCTATAGCAAATGCTGTGATTCATCAAAATTGATGATGAATTGTTGTATTGAGTGCTTGAACATGTGATCAACAGAAGCACAAAAAGATATTTTCACCATGAGCATGAGTGATGCAGTCCGAGCATTCTTTTCAAATGAAACACTGTCTACTCAAAAATAAGTCACAGCTTATTTAGAATCTCAACAAAAACTGAAAAGCATTTCAATATGATTCCAATCTACTGGCAAGTTATTGACAACAGCAACATGTTATTACATCAATTGGCAATGAAAATGGGGGGTACAATTGTTTGATTGAAGACTGACAGTGTTGTCATTGAAGATGGCAATGATGTGGCATGCACACCTGGCATTGGAAATTGCAGAAGAGAGAAGCTGACAGATGAATGGAAGGTGACTCAAAAATTTGAGATTACATACAGCTATGAAATGAAAAATGGTCCTGTAATGACAATCCACTCAGTCTTCGATTCATCACTGGTAAGGCAGGCTGCGGCAAATCAACTGAATTGAAGAACACTGAACAAAAACTTGAAAAGAGTATATATGTCAAGTTGGCAAGTACAAACAAGGCAGCAGTCAAACAGTACACCACTTCTTTCTTGTTGACAACAATGGAAAATGTGACATGACTGATGCTGTGAAGATTGTACAGAAGTACACACATATTACAGAAGTACACACATATTTTGTTGGTGAATCACTGTTCAGATGATTCAGTGTCAAGACTCTTCAATTTGGTTGATACACTATATTTGATTTTGAGAACAATTACAAGTTTACATCAGTAAACATTGCTGTTACTCATGTGAAACAAAAAGATATCAATGAGATCATGATGAAGCAAGACAAGTTGAAAAAGAAAAAGATGCTCAAAATAACAAAGAACCCAGAAGACCCAAACTCACAAGATGTCTTCTTTATGATTGGTACACCAGTAACTGTGAATAGAAATTATAAGGCACTCAAAATTATCAACAGTGCCACATACACTGTCAAGAAACTTAAGCTGTTGGTGTTGGAAGATACACTATCCAAAAGACAAGCGTACATTACCACTGAGCAGTTTCAAAAGTACTTTTGGGTCAACCAATGTAGTACATGCCATCAAGTACAAGGAGAATTGACCAATGAGCCATTTACAATTCATGAATGGAGTCAGATAGCAGGTGATATGCAATATACAGCCATTGGCCAGAGCTCCAAGAAGGAGTTCATTAATAATGTTGATGATATAATAAAGCATCAGAAGAAGTAGATATTGACTATGAGAAGGTAAAGAGAAAGTTGAAGATGCTCAAGGATGAATTATAAAGAAAAGAGTTGCTGTAAGAGTAATCAATTACATTATGAAAAGGATGCTCAGATGAATACTGTTTGAAGCATACATTCAAGAAGAGACAAGGGTTGCTGGATCACTTGAGTATTCCAGCTGGCCTTGTACCATGAGGCTATGAGATTGATCATATTTGAGCAAGATCTGATCATACCACAGATGGAGACTTCCCAAATATCAATGCATATTGGAAATGGTGATTGATTTCCAGGAAGGAAAATAATTAATTGGGTCAGACATGTTAGAAAAAAAAAGCATAGCCTAATTAAAAAAATATTTTGTTGTTTACATTCAAATAACAAAACAGAAGAATCAATTGGTTATATGGTTGAACAAAAGCAATCTGACTTGACTTCTGCGTGTGCCTTGAAAAATTAAACTTACCAACCATTCAATGTGCAAATGGTGGCAACCACTTTGTGTGTAGCAAATGTATTCATCAAATTCAAAACATGTGCCCATTGTGTAAGACAAGTAGCTTGTTCAAAAACAAACAGCTTGAGACAAAACTTCATCCATTCATAAGAATTGTAAGGTGAAAGCTCTATGTTGGAATATAAATGATCATCTTGAAGAGTGTCAGTTTGCAAAATTCAAGTGTCCATTCTGCTATAAGATGATTTCAATATTGTACATACATTCGCACTTTCATCAAAAATGTACTGCAAACGTGATCAAACAAGATGATGAATTTCTGTCAAATTTGTATGCTTTGGAATTAGAGGGAGTAGATAGAGACACAGTGATAGTGGTTGATACAGGCACTGTGTTGCTGAAGAAAGTCAATTTGAAATGGCTCATGTGTCTGTTGGCAGAAAGGGCAACAAAGATTAACATCAAAGAGATCATTGATGACAAATCTCAGTGTGAAGTGTTCACCATAAATGCCAGTTCAACTTGAGATATTTATGCTGAAAGGGCTTGGACATTGATGGTGACGTGACTGTAAGAATGCTGGAGACTGGACGGTATATTATCACTGATTTCTCAAATCGATTGTATCAGGAACACAATGGCACTGAAGATAATTGAAATGTTACTTTAATGCTGGACTCTTGCACACTTTCTTGAAAGAAATGACTCTGTGATCAGCAGCCTCTGATTTGAGATGCTTCAGTAGTCTTTTTTTGATCGCTGGCTGGTTTCGCGTGAGTTTGTCAATGACATTTGAATCAATCCACAACTGTTCTCGGAGTCTCGACAGACTATTCTTGTGGTCAAAGCCCTCTGTTTTCTTTGAATGCAAAAGTCTGGCTTTGCTTTCAATCTCGAAGGCCTCTCACTCAGTTTCGAAGTATTCTTGTCCTTCCATCAACTTCAATATTTCTTCAAATTTAGATGGTGTCTTCTCAATATCAGCTTCTCTTGAAGGCTATGGGAGATTTGATTCATCAGAAAATGACTTGCTCTTCAAGCTCTTGATGGTTTGTTCCAATTCATTGATTCTTTCCTTCAATGACTGATTGACATTGAATCGGACAGGATTCTCGAGTTTCAAGTGCTCTCTGGTACGTCAATCTCAACTGTTTCCTCCAAACTGACATAAGGAACACCCACCTTTGATAGATTAGAATTAATCTTTTTTTCATCCACTTTATAAAGGTGGTTGTTTCATGGATCTTTATAGGCTGTTCCCATTGGGAGTGATTTGAGGTATTAGAACGGATGCTTGTGGATGGAACAACACACTATATTTAGTTTTTTAATATTATAATACATTAAAGTAAGTTTTAGGAAATAAATATTGAATTGGATGAAAACATGAATTATTTTACTAGACTCAGATTAGTCTGCCAAGTTGGTGTTGGAAACTTTTTCGCAATCTGATTGGTCCATTGCTTTGCATAACAACTGTGAACCACCAACACAGACACACAGACACACAATCATCAAACTACAATCTTTTTATTAGTTCACTTAGTTCCATGTGGAACACCAACCATCAGATTACAGCAATTAAAGGAAGTCATAACACTATGGACAACTCTTCCTTCATTCATCTCTTACTCAAAAGCAAATCTTTCCCTCTCCAAGTTGACAACGACCCTTGTTGCATAAGTAACAATTGAAAGAGTTCAAGGATACTTTTGGGAGTGACATGGAATAGAGCCTTATCATTTGCATCCCAGGTCCATCAATTATAAACAACCTTCATCTGCTCTTGCTTCCTTAAGCTTCAAAGATGCTCTTTGAATGAACTATGTTTTTAAAGTAACACTGACATGCAAGAGGGATCAAGATGCATCAACCAATGAATCCCCAGGGAAACAACATGAAATCAACTCTGAATTGAAAGGTGGGGCTGTTAGGATTCCATACCCTTGAATTTCCCAATGGTATGGACCTCTGCTGCTGCTGTTTCTACTGTTGTTGATTCATTCCATCAAAGATTCATAATTGTATTCCCTGCTGAATGACCTACAAGCCTCCTTGGATCCAAAAAGAAGAAGTGTTTCCAAATGCAACTGATTGCATACACAATGGCGTCTCTATTTGATTGCAGTCCATCAGGATGCTAATCGCATGGCCGAAACTTTACAATTGTCATAGCGTCCAACCGCGCAAAACTGTGTTACTGTCGTTCGGATTCCAGACTTTTTATTTCTATCGAACGAAGTTTAGATGGGGAGGCGGTGGTTGTGTGAGAGAGGCCACTTGCAAGGAGCTGACACTTCCCTGAATCATTCATAACCACTAGACATAAGACGTTGGTCGCCACTTTGGCGAGAAATACGGAAAGAATTCACTGTTATCGGAAGACGACAACTTTACTCAATTTCACGTAATTTCATGTGGCTTATCTAAGTCGACATAATTGAACAGAGATTTGGATTTATTTATGACCCCAGGTTCCGGAAGACGCTAAACTGCACAGTCGTCATGCTTTCATCTCCGCAAACTTGATAAAATAAAAACAAGCATCCCAATTTAAACCAAAGCCTCGTATGGGATGGGGGCGACGGTGATAGGGGCGTTGTTCTTTGAGGAAACGTAGTGGGCGGTACGGGGCTGTAGGGGCTGACGCTTAACGTTGATGTGCTCACCCTTGGCCTTAGCAGCCGCCTTGGCAGCAGCGTTAGCCTTAACGCGGTTCAAGAACTCCAGACGGCACTTGGAGTGCTTGACGTGCTCAACACGAAGGTTCACGCGCTTCTCAATGTAGCGGTTTCCAACCTGCTTGTTGATGATGACACCGACGGACGACTTGGTGACGTTGTATACGATTCCAGTCTTTCCGTGGTAGAACTTGTGGGGCATACCCTTCTGGATGGCACCATTCGCCTTGATGTCAACAATGTCTCCGACCTTGTAGTTGACAAGGTAGGTGGAGAGCTTGATTGGGCCCTTGGTTCTGAAGTCACGGGAGAAGAGGTGACGGGTGCGGGCACGGAGACCTGTTAATGTTCGGTTTCGTCAGACACGAACCAACTCGCGAGAACGATCAGACTTCAAGGCATGCTGCCTTCATCGGATCCGGTTTCACTTCCTGCACGGCTCATGGCTGAGTTTGTCCCGACACTATCAATCATCACACAAATCACGTCCCCGATTCGTTCTCCAACTCAGAAACCAGAATCAAATCGATGACGCCAAAACCAAGTCGCATGGACACAGATTGAGTGGGGTTTCATGAAATACGGAAGATTTACCAAAGGAGTGGGGCATTTTGGTTTATCTATCAATTGAAGGGTAAAGATCAGTTAGAACATACGCGTATGGTCCTGGTGACGACTAAAGGGCGAGATTGAGGGGGAGTGTTGACGGTGCCTTCCGCTGCTCATGTCTCCTCCATCGTTTTCGCAGCTGTCATCCATCTTCCAACAAATCAACCACCACTGCCTGGTCCCACATGCATCCTCTCACAGGCTCCTGTTGATGCTGAAGGTATCCGATGGAGCGGTCAATGGTGATAGAAGGGGAACACATGGGTGTCGATTCTCACGAGTTTCACTGGCGACGGAAATTTCAGAACGACGCTGTCAAAACCACCACGCTGCCAACGCCATTTACGGCAGCCTAACCTGTGGAAGGAACACTTAAAAGGGGTTCCAATGCTTGTCCTCCAGAGTTACATCGCGCTCGCCCTGTTTGACTTTATCATTTCTCAAAAGACATGGCAGCATGGCGAGCGTGGGAACCATGAGACTGTTTCGGTCCCTTGCGATCTTCCGCGCGTACATTCAGGAAAGATCCACTCCGCTTCCCTCCTCGTCCTACTCATAAAAAAGGCAGTATTTGAGAACTGGTATGCAATATTAACAGTATCCCGTTTATTCCTTGATCAAACCGTGATCATGCCAGAACCCACAGACCTCACAAACAAGAACACAAACATACGGATATACTGTGGTCAAAGTGTAAGAAATTTAAGCCCGCTCAGCGGCACGGACAATCTGAGCCGCAATGCGGTCCAAGTCCTTCTGACCGTCCTGGGAGATGGTACGGCCCTTGGTCTCGTCCTTTTCGAGCACCTTAATCTTCTCGAGGGCCTGGAGGACCTTGCGGAGAACGGAGCCAGAAGCGTTAGCGTGGTGGTGGGGGCGGTTTCCACGGTTCTTGGCACCTCCGTAGTTCTTCTTGAGAGCACCGACTCCGACCTGGGGGCGGAGGTAGATGTGGCGGGCGACGGAGGCTATGAAAGTAAGACGGATCAGTTCCAAACCTACAGAAGAAGTACAACGCATACATACCCGCACGGATGTAGAACCAGTCTGGGTCGTAGGGGGCAAGCTCCTTGTGAGTGGAGGTCTTCACAATGTCAACCCACTTGGGGACCTCGAGCTTTCCGGTACGCTTCAGGTAAGCGGCGTAGGCCTTGACGAAAGAGTGGGCAGAGACATCCTTGACGGTAACACCAGCCATTTTTGTTTCTGGGGTTTGCGTTGATTCACGGAAAAGGCGAAGTGGGGAGGTTTAGCATTTTGCAATACTAGGTTGTCTACTCCACATAGGAGGACGGGGGAGTGAGGTGAATGATATGAGTCGCAGGCTTAGAACCTATATCATAAAATTCAATAGGATTTGAAGAAGAGAGGTGGGAGAGGACCCATCCACAGAGTCACACAGTAATGTTTGGTCAGAGTCGCAATCATCGTCATTCGAAACGGCTCGCTTGGGCAAAGTGTGTTGACATTGCCCGGCCACCAGGCTGACCGGCAAACACCGTCACGCTGATGCATGTATGCCTTCATCACGAAACCGTTTCGTTCAAATGATGCAGCGATAGTCTAGAGGATGTGATGGAGGTAGGGTGGGGTGGCATGGCGCATGCACGAGACACTCACGATTTTTGAAACGAAAGGGACGGGCAGGCAATAAGTATATACCTTATTCCACGAGAAACACCATTTACACCGCGCCGCGAGCCCAATCCCTCGCACCGTCACTGCGTCCTAATCTATGTCCACGGGAATCCATACCTACTCCACAAGCCTCGCACACGCCAAGGAATCGAACCAGTCCTCTACATGGTCATCCACCTTGTGCGACAGGCTCCACTCCAAATGCTATTCCGGATTCCATGCGAACCAGTCCGCCACTCGCGCTCCCATTACTCCGCCATCCAAGGCCCCGAAAAAACGGGTAGGGACGCGTATTCGTGTATGTGTGCCAGTAGCCAATCGGGAAACCATCGGCTCTTTCTGTGGCGTGGCATAGTATACGCACAAACTCCCCAAGTGCCCCGTCCGGGGTTCGAGTCCCTTTTAGTGAAGTCGTCGCGAAGAAGAGCCACCCGTTCTCGGCTCCAGCCGTAAATGATGGAAAATGGGAAGGGGTGGTGCGCAAGCGGTAAGCTGAAAACCTCCCATTGAACCAAGACGATGCAGCGACGCAAGTCGACGCACAGCGGCCTTGACCCATCCCTTGACAAGGTTTGTCGTTATACTTTGAAAATAGTCGAGATCAGTAAGCATCTAATGATGATGAAGGGAAGCGAGCGGCCGCGTCCGAAGCGGAGCAAGGTGACGTCGCTTCCCGCGTCGTCCTCTGCCGCCGCCACCTCTGCGTCTGCCTTTGCTTCGTCTAAGAAGACGGTGCAATACGCGCAGCGCACAAACAAGGATAAAGACAGCAAGCGCGACGCCGAGGCCGCTGCCGCACTGTTTTCACCGCTTCTCGGTGCACTCGACGCGGACCTGTCGCGATGCACGCCAGGTGCAGCGGATGTGGCCGCGTACGAGACCGCGCGTAGGGAGGTACGTGCTTCCCGTCCCATCGCATGGCTTCTCAATCATCGCACCATACATACAACAGGCAGAGGCCGACGCGGACACTATCCTTGAAACGGCATCAGCCCCAGCAACCGTCCCATTGCAAAATGGACAGCAGATTCAGTCAATCATATTCGGAAACTGGAAGATTGGCACTTGGTACGCCGCTCCATATCCAGAAGAGTACTGCCAACTGCACACTCTCTATATATGCGAATTTTGTCTCAAATATATGAAGAGTCCTTTTATGACGAAGCGTCACAAGGTTTGTCTATGTTGGCATCTGCAATATCCAAGCTTGTGAAGGCTGAAAGTTTACTATGTTCAGCTCAAATGCCCTCTAAAGAGCCCTCCTGGAAATGAAATATACAGGGATGGAATTATTTCTATATTTGAAGTGGATGGAAGGAAAAATAAGGTTCGTTTTGTGCGTATGCGACATGACCTTGATGAACTTCGCACACTGCTCAGATATACTGTCAGAACCTATGCCTCCTCGCGAAAATGTTTCTGGACCACAAGACTTTGTACTATGACGTGGAGCCTTTCTTGTTTTACATCATGACGGAACGCGATACGAGCGGATTTCATTTCGTCGGATACTTTTCAAAGGTGGGTACCCTGAATCCGCACTAGACCCGTTCTCTATGAGGTGTCTTCATTATTGGCGTCTGATCATACAGCGAGCAAGCTTAAGAAGGGTCACAACAAGAGCTTCAAACTCATCATGGAGCATTCGATGCTATGAATTAATATCAATATCAATATGCAGGAGAAGCGATCAGGTTCGAATTACAACCTGTCCTGTATTCTGACGTTGCCCATTCATCAAAGGAAAGGGTACGGCCACCTTCTCATAGATTTCAGTGAGTTCTTCTTTCATGCATTGGCTTCTTAGCAGCTGTGTTGATGCTTCGGTGTCCCTTTAGGCTACCTTTTATCCAAGAAGGAAGAGAAGCCGGGATCGCCTGAAAAGCCACTCTCTGACTTGGGACTGCTGAGTTATCGGAGCTACTGGAGGATCGCAGTCCTGTCTGAGATTCGTTGTTTTGACAAGGAAACCATCTCTATAGCAGGTTTGTTCCCTGGCCGATTGACTTAGAAATTTTCAACATGTTACCACACAGAGATTGCGTCTCGAACATGTATGACTGTGGATGATGTTGTCTCGACACTCACAAATCTCGACATGCTGGTCAAAGACAGCAAGGGCGAGTACGTGATTCGCTACAATGTGGAGCTCGTGGACGAATGTTTGGCCAAGTTTGAGGCCAAAAAGTATCCAACCATCAAACCAAATTTACTTCGATGGACGCGCTATGAGGCTCCGAAGAAAACGGTGGTCATATGAAATTGGTTTCTTGAGAAACTCAAAATACCCTCCTGGATGTCATGTGTGCCTCTTTTGCTTGCATCTCCTATTTTCCAAGATTTTCATTCCAATACTAATATAAATTATTTACTTCCTAGTGTCAACTATTATTATTGAGAAATTCAAGTGCGAGCAACCCTGTGTACTTGTAGTCTGGGTTTTATCCAACCCTTTCTTTCACTGATATTTCCGTTATTGACAATCCATTGTGCCACAATGTAAATACACAGACCAAGGTTTTGAGCGTAGGAAGCCAAAATAAACACGCACAACACCGCACAACAATAACAACAAATAGAGCCAAGTTACAGATTGTCGGACACAACGTTCAACAGGCTGCGACTCTGCGTCTTATCCCCACCTTCTTCCTTTTGGTTTTTTGGTAGCCGCATCATCATGCGAAGTTCGTAGAATTGCTGCAGACACAAGCCCATTTTCATTTCTTGAAACTAAGGAAGGATATGCAGCCAATCGATTCCATGACGCGTACTCTTTTTCTAAATCGGGCAGTACATTTAACTTACAAACGGTTGGCTTCAACCCAATTATAGGCATCACGTCAAACAAGGTGCGTAAGTGATTCTCGGCCATGGATTGGAGCTTCATGTCCACCGAACCAAACATATACTGTGAATCCTCAAGTCGGGTACTGGCCGTCTTAGCCTGTTGCACCATGAATCGAAATGTTGGCCAATCAATCGGGATGGACCATAATGATAATACAGAATAAATTGTGATGATAATACTCTATAAGACTATATAATATAAAAATATCTAATAATAGAAGTATATGACCTATAATATGTAAAAAATGATAGAAGAATGACCTATAATATTGTAAGAATAGGACATATGATGTACTATACTATATAATGTATATACAGTAAGTGATAGAATATAGTCCTGTCGTATCCGGGTCAAATGTGAGATGAGCTCCTTTGTAAGATATATTCAACTGACCAGTGAGTAGGAAGGGGTGCTTGGATTTTGTCATCATCGGTTGTCTATGCCTTGTATTCCTCAAGCTGGACCATTGCTTCCCTCTTTTCCCTGCCCCTTCATGTTGTCGTCTCCAAATTCCCATAACACTAACACTTTTTTTTGTTTGCTCAGCCGCACTTTGTGACGTCTCAAAAAATGACTGCGAAGAAAACGCCGACAGTGGCAGATGTCAAGGGCAGCCCCGCCCGGATCCGCGGCCTTCTGGATGAATTGAACCGCGCGAACCCAGAAATGTCGCTTGCTGTCGCTGCCGTGAAGGTTCTTGCGAGCACTGTACGCTCGACGCAGGCTGCCACCATGACAGAGCTGACCCTCAAACTCACGGAGGCCAGCGCGGAGCTCAAGAAGAGTGCTCCTAAGAACTACAGCATCATTGCCGGGTGCGAATCTTTTCTCAAGCAGCTCAACCACACGGACTACCACGGCGTGTCCGTGGACGAATGCAAGCAACGGATCCTCGAGTTTGAAGAGAACTTTGTGGCCAACGCGAGCACATTTGTGGAGAAGATCTCTTCAGTTGGCGCGAACTTGATCAAGGACGGCAGCGTGATTCTCATTCACTCGTTTTCAAGGGTCGTCATGCAACTTCTTCAGCATGCGGCGAGGCAAAACAAGCGATATTCCGTCATCGCCACTGAGTCTCGTCCCTCCCAATTCGGGTAAATTGGAAAATGATGGATTACACGGAATCATGCGTGACTTTTTTGTTGCAGCGAAAAGGCCGTCGCTTACCTTCAGAAACTCAACATTCCCGTGAAGCTTGTTCCAGACAGTGCTGTTGGCTTCATCATGGAGAAAGTGGATCTCGTGCTTGTTGGAGCGGAGGCTGTTGTCGAGAACGGGGGCCTAATCAACCAGGTACGAATCAACCCGTGTGGTGTGCTCTTGATATTTGCGCGATTCATCTGAACCCTTCTGACTGTCGCTATTTTAGATGGGTACCTATCAAATCGCTTTGGTCGCGAAAGCGGCCAACAAGCCTTTTTATGCCGTCACAGAGAGGTAAGGTTCAAACGGCTCCGGAAAAGGGGCACCTCTAAAACATTAATGGTCGTCTCATACAGCTATAAATTCGTGCGCATGTTCCCACTGTCGCAAACGGATGTTGAACTTCCTGAGCACAGGATTGACCAGGCCATTCCGAGTACGGCCAGCAATTATTCTTTTGCGACCGAACATCACGTCGATTATACTCCACCCCACCTTGTTTCATCACTCATCACGAATTTGGGTGTGTTGACTCCCTCGGGAGTGGTGCATATTCTCCTTTCCTAAGCTGAAGTAAAAAACGCAAAAAGAAGAAGAAAATGTGGCGAAAATGAGCCGCCGTTCGACGCGTCGCGTGTAGGGGGCTGCAGGAAGTCGCTATTGGGCCCTCCCCGCGAAAAAGGAAAAACACCATGTTCAGAAGAGTACGTATCCCTTTGCCACCATCCGAACAGTGATCTATCGCGCGATCGACCCCTTTGAAGGACCTCTAACGCTGGGTGTTGCAGGTGTTCGCACGGTCCATGGCCACGGCTGCCCAGCCAAAGGTATTCCCCTTTCCCAACCCGATTGGACCTTAACAGCGAATCTGCGCCTTTAGATTCCCGTCGTTCTCCACGGGATTGAGGGTCGCTACGCTACGGCTCTCTACACGGCTGCCTCGAAGAAGAACGTCCTTGATGCGGTTGAGGCCGAGCTCACCAAGATTGGCACCGTCATCGAGAAGGACGCCGCCCTTCAGACCTTCATGGAGACCCCTATCATCGACCGTAGCGCTAAGAAGGAGGGCGTCGCCAAGATTTTGGCGAACGGTCGTTACTCTGAGCTCACGAGCAACTTTTTCCAAGTTCTGGCCGAGAACGGACGCCTGGACCAGACCAGAAAGGTCGTTGCCTCGTTCAAGGAACTGATGACTGCTCACCGTGGTGAAGTCAAGGTTGTCGTGACTTCTGCAAAGGTGTGTTTCGCAACCAACTCCATCGCGATGTGCTATTCCTGATGCTGCAACCGGCAAAACTTTATGCCGTGGATTTCATGGAATTACATGGGCAAATGAATATTTGATGTGTTGATGCGGGGATAGTAGCTGAGCTTGCTGTTCAGGATCTAACACATTTTTGAATGGACAGGAGCTCGAGTCCAGAGTACAGCGCCAGCTGCAAGACATTCTCAAGAACTCTAACCTACTTGAAAAGAGTCAGAAGCTGATTCTGACGACCAAGGTTTGGAGCGAACCATGTCACGCTTCCTATTTACTGACCCTTGCACCTCAGGTTGACCCCAACATCATTGGGGGACTCGTCATTGAAGCTGGTGGTAAGACCATCGACTTGTCTGTCTCCTCGAAGGTTGCCAAACTTGAGCGTCTTTTGAAAGAGGCCATCTAAATCAATTGTCTGATATTGACGAAAATGCGGGGTCTCTTTTCTTTTTGCTTCTGTTCAATCATCTTCAACATGTGCTACAAACACATAAAAGGACCCAAGCTTATAACCCACTTAAGAAAAGTTAATCACCATTGAAACTTCTTTGCGATAAGGCGGTATCTGAAGATCTCATATTTTGGTGGCCTTAAGCACTGCAAACAATTGCAAGCTTCGTAGCCTTTGACATTCATGACTGACCCTGATCCCCCAAAAATCTGCAGAGTCCCAATCATATTACGAAGCTTCTAGAATCCATTCCAAGTCACGCGAAAAGTTGCGGCACAGAATTCGAAATTGAAAGGCTCCGTTTCAAGCCCTGGCATGTCACCTACTACCTCACTCATGCAACTGTGACAGGTGAAGAGTCAGTCCCATCTTCAAGCAGAAAACGGAAACGAAAACCCCCTGTGTTCCCGTTGCGGCAGTTCGAACAAGCATTGCCTTTGAAGTTGTGGGACTGAAAGAAATCATTATGTCCGAATAACAAAACCTCAAAGCGAACTTTTTACTCAAGTTGATGCATACGAAGGTGCCGGATTCAGCTGGTTTTTTCTGGTTTTTTGAGGGGTTAACACTTTTGGGATCCCTATCCAGTGCGACATTTTGGATTTTGGAGTCCAGTTTGAACACCAATTATCTTGCATTGTTTATAATAAATAGACGCCGTTTGCCCGCGTCTTGTCGCGCTCGGGTTTGTCCTGCAAGATCCCAAACAGAGTAGCCAAACTGGCTCGCCGCAGTTCACCTTTCACGCTTTTATTTCCTGCCGAAAAAAAGAAAATACGCAATGAATTGTGGGGGAACAAAGTTGGGAACGCGCCATTCCAACTTTCAGAAGCCTTCGATCAAGGAATTGTCATCAATCAGAATGCAATCCTTCATTGCCATCTTTGAGGACGCGCTAGAACAGCTAGCCGTACTCGGAGACATCTCTCAGGATGTTTCAAAGGGAGATACAAAGCCGGTGAGCCCTTATAATTCGTTCTGCATTGCCGACTGCTGACAACGCGCCACGATTACCAAACGAACTCCAGCTCGGAGAAGAAATCACGCGCATCCTTCGCGATCAAAAGACACTCGAAACTCGTTTCCAGGATCTGGTCACAGATCAAGAGAAATTGAAGGGACTCCCGAACAAAACTAAGTTCAAAGAGAATCAGATGGCCATCATGGACGTGACCAACGAGCTGCAACAAAGCACACATGGTATTTAATGAGCAAGCACGCACACTGGAGTATCTGACGAGATTTGGAATAGTATTGGCCAAGAACTTGAAATCGCATCCCTCCGTTGCACAGAATCTTGTCAAGATCCACAATGAACAGAGCTCCCTACAAGCACTTATGTCGCGTACCATACGCGAGCTTAGAGAGAATAAATTTGACAGTCTCTCCAACGCGGTGGAAGAAGAGAAACGCAAAAAGAACACTCTCCAGAACACAATCAATCGGTTCGTATATTTACCACTTGTACATCTTCCACCAATTTAAAACATTTTTAGCGAAAAGGAAGCCTCTGAACTGCAACGTGGCCTGCAAAAAGAATTGGGCAATGAGCGCCGGCTACTTGAAGAAGAGGTCAACGACCGCAACCAAGTAATTCAGCAGCTCAAGGACACGATCCAAGAAATCAACCGCCTCACGAATAGTGAGCAGAAGTACATTAAGAAGGAGACAAAGGCGCACGAAATGAGTGTCAAGCAGCGTTGCCAGATTCGTGAGACAGAGCTGCTGGAGGAGCGCACCCTCAAATTTAAACAGCTGGAGCTAGAGCAACGTGCATATGAACAGATTGTGGATTTCTTGTCACGGCAACGCAAGGGACTAGAAAGCCAGATTCAAGAATGGATGACAAAATATGAGGAGGATACGGAGGCGAAGGCAAATGAGCTGGAAACATTAAAGCAGAAGCGGACAGCCGATCTTGACAAATTTGAGGAGCTTGTTACTGCTTATGAGGAACTTGAAAAAGTTGTAGAGGATGATCGACAAAACAAGGCTCGGGAAGCAGAGGAAAAGAGAATCATGAACGAAAAGGCTGCAGCAAGCACCAAAATTCAGAGGTGGTGGCGAAAGAAGCTGACTCTCAGAAAGGTGTGATGCCTCCATTTCGACTCGAACTAATTTACGACGGTTCTGACGACCTCCCTCCCTTCGTTCATGCAGGCAAGCGCTAAACCAGCAAAGAAAGGGGGAAAGAAAGACAAGAAGGGGGGAAAGAAGAAGAAGTGATGAAGCTGTGCAGACTAGCAAAAGAATGCACTTTTCTAAGCATTGTCAATGTAAAGGAAACGGAGCGAGTAAAATAGAAATGAAAATAGGGAAGGAGAGCGATTTCTCCATCTGTTTTTCTTTTGTCGATCCTCCCTCGTGATCTCAGCAACGACGACGACAACCATGCGCGAGAAGCTGCTCAACCGACGTATCAAGTTCAAGCAAACTTCCGTCATTGGCGGTGACAACTGGAGCAAGGCTTCGAAGTCGTCCGCTTCAGCAGACTCAACGTCAGCCTTGGATTCGCTTCCCAACTCAAACGCCATGCAAAACACTCCAAAGAAAGCTGAAGGACCAACCAGTCTTCGGAAGTACGATGTTTTCCCAGAAGAAAAGCTGCAACTTGCATGGCCAAAGCCGATTCCTGCCGGTCCTGGCCTGCACAATCTCGGCAACACCTGCTTCCTGAACTCGACCCTTCAATGTTTGACTTACACGCCTCCGCTTGCAACTTATCTCCTTTCAAGATCACATAGTCAGAAGTGTAAGTAAATTGAATATTACATTGACCCGTCGCGTGACGCGCTGAGGGCGACTCCAACACAGGTCGGCAAACCAGTTATTGCACGTTTTGCGAGCTTGAAAGACACGTTACCAGGGCATTAACTGCTGCCAAAGGACACGGACCTATGACTCCAAAGACGATTGTTGGGCGATTGAAGAGTATGTTGTTAGTGGGGATGGAAAGCTGATTCCTTGCTCACGAGAGTAAAATCAGGCGTCGCAAAACACCTTCGAGTGGGCCGACAAGAAGATTCGCATGAATTTCTCAGATATTTTATTGACTCCCTACAAAATAATTGCCTTGTTGGGCTTGAAAAGTGAGTGACCCATACAGTTGTCCCCTGATGCATGCTGATTCCTTGGTCCCAGGCTCACGCATGTTCAAAAGGAAACCACTATTATTCACCAAATATTTGGGGGATATTTGCAGAGCAGAATCTTTTGTACTGTGTGCAAGACGCCTTCAGACACGGTTGACTCCTGTTTGGATATGAGCCTAGAAATCAAGAATGCAAACACATTAGACAAAGCCTTGGCGCATTTCACAAAACCAGAGATGTTGAAAGGAGATAACAAATACCGATGTTCTAAGTACGTGTTGCGTTTGTGAGATTCTTCTCGTGAATGACCCTCTATTCACAGATGCAAAACCCTCGTGGAGGCCTCGAAACGGATGCAGATTCTCGAAGCTCCAAAAATTCTTGTCATTCAGTTGAAACGATTCGAGTTTGCTGCCTTTGGAGGTGGCAAAATTACCAAACGTGTCGAGTTTCCCGAAAAGCTCAACCTGCAGCCTTACATGTTCAGGACAAAGGAAGACAAAATTTATCATCTTTATGGTGTCCTAGTGCATTCTGGACATTCTTGCAATAGCGGACATTATTATTCTTACGTGAAGGCGCCTAACGGGACATGGTATATCAAGAATGATTCTGAGGTAATAGTCAACGTCATAGCACATGCGTCCCATTAAGTAATCTTATGTTCATACGTCGGTCAGGTGCGGCAAGTTGGACTCGGCAAGGTCTTGGAACAAAACGCGTATATGTTGTTCTACAGTGCTGAGCCATCGGTAAGCCAGTTTGTGATTTACTCTACTCTTAATTTAGCATGTCCTTGTGACTGATTTGCCTGTGCGAACAAATCAGAGGGACACTCCTCCGTCCCACATTAACCCGCCCTCTCCAAACAGCTTCAAATCCAAACTGTGAATTCTCCACCTGCGTCATCATGGCCTCGCAAGGCCGCTGCAGCCCAGGCGATGAAGCCCGCGATGACAGCATCCGTGCCCTCGAGTCCTGAAAAGAAGAAGGCCGTCCCGTACAACCCGGATGTAGTGCATAATCCTTCTCTTGTTCACGCCACAGATCGGTGGAAGGTAATGCACAAGGACGCAGTTGTAGACGAGAAAGATTCCACCAGTGGAAAGGAGAATTCGGTAATGTCGGCCGTCAGAAAGCCTGCTGCAACCGAGGTCGTTGTAGACAAATCTCGGAATCTGGTTGAGATGGACGAAGGCGTGGAAGTGAAATCCAAGCTCGAGGCGAGAATTGTGAAAACTGAATTTTCTGTGAATGCGTCGGGAGGTATGGTTCAGGTTTCATGAAGGATTAGTATGTTTAATTTGCTTCAACTGTGCAGCCATTTCGAGCTGGGATATGGAGGAAACCTCGAGCTTGCTTGAAAAGCGGGACGAGCTCATGGCAAGTGACGTAGTCAAGAAACTCAAACGGCCCACACTGCATGACATCGAGTATGACCAGGGAAAGAAAAAGAAAAAGAAGATGAAGCCGGATATGGCGGGCAGTTTCAACGAGGTTTCTAAGAAAAGGTTTGCGGGAGAAGGTCGCGGTGGCTTTAACAATCGTGGTGGCTTTAGAAGTTCTGAGGAGCGAGGAGGTTTTGGGGGTCAAAGAAGCGGTGACAGTCGGGAAGCTGGAAGAGGCGGGTTTGGAAGTAGAGGTGGGTTTGGGAACAGAGGCGGTCATGCAGGAAATGATCGTGGTGGTTTCGGTAACAGGGGTGGTTCAAGGGGCGGTGTTGGGGGTGGGCAACGTGGTGGGTTCGGGCAGCGCGGTCGAGGTGGCTTTCATCGCGGCGGTTTTAGAGGTTGATATTCTCTCCTTTTTCTTCTCTCTTCACATAATGCGTGGATTTCAATGATGTTGTCGTCACTTTTGTGAAAAAGAAAGGCCGCGAACAGAGCATGACCGACATCCTGAAGTCAGCCACGAAAGTGCTTGACGCGAAGCTAGCGTCTGACCGGTAAGAGACTGCAGTGCGTGCATGCGTTAGGCTGAAGAGTCTGTACTCCACAGGCGGCCCGACCTTATAGACCTGTTGCGGAGTGAGTAACATTGTTTTCATCCAAACACAACCCTCAAGCCACTTCAACACCAGAGAATGGCGCGTATCAGTTCTCTCCCGAACCTTTGCTCGAGAGCGTCATGCGTGAGCGCTCGATTCCGCTGCCCGATGTTTTGTATGAGCAATACGATTGTGCGTTTTCGCGGGCTCTTGCACACCCAATCTCATCCCATCCCTCAGTCCTCCAATGTCGCTGCTTCCTCGGTCTCTTCCCGCAGCTGCACCGCGCGTGGATCTCCATCGATCATCAGCTGTTTCTCTGGAACTACGAAGCACCGTGAGTACCCAGTATCTTGCTCGTCGCATGCTCATAGTTGAATACTCTACAATAAAAGAGACGAGTTCGAGGTCTTCGACGACCAGGATCAGGTCATCGTGAGCGTCGGGCTCGTGAAACCCCTTCCAGGCATGTCCTGTTTTACCGACCGCATATTCTCGCGCTTGACGTCTTCGGTTTTTGCGTTGATTCAGGCGTGTTTCTTGACGAAATCAACTACTTGCTCGTAGTGGCCACTCCCATCGAAATCATTCTCGTTGCCGTCGCCTTCAGTGAAACTAAAGGACTGAATTTATACCGAACGGACATAGCGATTGCTTCTGATAATGTATCCATGACTTCGATTACTGGATCAAAAGATGGCCGCATTTTCATGTGTGGAAGCAATGGGCGCTTATATGAATTGCAGTACCAGGTTCGCGACTGTTAGAGTGCCAGAGTCTTATTGAGCTTACTATTCGCTTTAGGCGGAAGATGGATGGTTCACCCGGAAGTGCAAAAAGGTGGATCTGACAACGACATCCATCTCCATGTTTATTCCGACATTCATCAATTTTGCTGAAGAAGGTCTGGAGTATATTCCGAGGAACCTTCGAATCCGCACTGACCAATTGTATTAGATCCAATTCGTAAAATTGCGGTTGACGATTCACGGAATTTGTTGTACGCGCTCACGGAGAAATCTAATATTGAAGTAAGCAAGACTTTGTTCCACCACCATTCTGCAACTTATTACATCATGAAGCTCTTTTATCTCGGTCTGGAAGGCAAAGAATTTAAGCGCAACAACCGCGCTTTGGACATTTTCTCGCAGGCACAAAAGTGGCTCGAAAACTGCAATATTTATCCACATCCGTACCTGGATCCACGAAATTTTCAAATCATTGCTATACACGTGATTCCCTTGTCGGATTCGGATTATTTAAACCTTATGGCTGTGACGTCATCTGGTCAGTTTGAGAAGCGCCTTGATGGTCTGTTTGATATTGACAAAGACGCCATATTAGGTTTCCGCCTGTATTTCTCTGTACACAAGAATGATATTTATTCTCCCACCCCGGACCGTCGTCCTAACCGCGAGCCCAATACGTTCCAATTGACTTATGTGCGTCCCCCACCGCCAAATTGGGAGCGTTTGCGGCTTCATGAATCTTGCTACGCAAATGGAACTGTGGTTGCCGCTAATGCAGTGAATGACGAGACGGACTCTGTGACTTGCTTCGCGGCGGAGGTGAGCTAGGCACTCGTTGACAATCCAATCTTGCAACCCGTCTGTTTTTCCTAATCGTGGGATGTCTTGCAGCGCGCGACTTCCACTGAGCTCTTGGGGGCCGAGAGAATAGAAGGGAAAACGTGGTCCATCTGTGAAAACATGGTACGAAACAAGCCACCTTCGACTGCAGAGGAGTACATGGTGGATGCTGCGTTCGTGCGCAAGAACATTGTGTTGACCAATGCGGGTTTGTGTTTTCTTGGTGCGTATAATGGGATGGGATCTGAATCCCTGGGATCCAGGGATAACGGTGTTTGTGACGCGCCGGCCCATTGACATTTTGCTCACGATCTTGGAAAACACGTCGACTTCGGGTAATTGGCCACAAGGGATTGCGACTTATCAGTCCTGGTATTTCTCTACAATGTTGTCCTTTCAATTCTGTTCTCGCGCTGATGTCGTACGGTGTCGTCAGGTTCTCGCCCGAGCAAATCTGCGCCATGTGCTTGTCTATAATCGCGTCGTGAGTATTGTCGCACGTTTTCATCCTGCACGTTGAATCACACTTCTTTCAGCAGAGAATATGGCATCACAAACCTTGGCTCTTGGGCGAAGCGACTCTACCATGAGGTCGGGGGAAAACCATCATTGAGGCAGGATAGTGGCCAGATGAGGCTTGTTGGTTAGTTTCGTGGGATTTCCTTAGTAATGGCGTCCCTAACCGTTGGCTCGAAGACAACGGGCCTCTGGGTCGGCCATTGACCATGAACGAGTACGTCTTTAGCGGACGCCATGAGGGACTAGGCCTCTATATGTCGCGTCTGTTATTTCCACTTTGGAAGGTGCCCATCGCCAAAAGGTAAGAAATTGAAAGTCTCGCACTCACCAGGAGTTAATGCCAAAGGTTAGGGATGCCAAAGGAGAACTTGTATGGAAGCAAGGCAACTCCATTTTGGGTTCTATTGCGGATTCGTTGCGGGCGATTGATGCACTCTTAAACGAGTTAAGCGAGTGTATGACGCGTTAGAACGCTCGACTCACACGCTCCCATCCTGAAAGAAATCCTGTTTGGACGTCTGCTCCGAACCCCAACGACATTGATTATGATAACATTGGTAGCTCCTTGGTTGCTGGAGAAAAGGAAGCGTGGCAGGTTCGTGCCGCCGAATCTGAGTCAATTGTGACTGACACTCGCTTGGGGTATCAGGAAGAAAAGCAGTCCATGCGCAACCTGCATGCGCTCATCAAGAAAATAATTGAGGGCATCGCGTTTCTGGTCTTGTTGATGGATTACAAGTTTTTGAGTCTGTCTGCGAGGTACGAGTTGGAATCTAAGAAGATGGGCTAAAAATAACGAGGAAAGTAATAGCTTGGAGCCAAATTTGGTTCAGTTTCTCGTGGATGAGCCCTTTGAGAACCTTGTGACCCTAGAGAAGGGGCGCGAAGCCGGCAAAGCCATCTTCACCAAGATTGTGCAGGTCCTTATAGCAAAGAATGAAGGGGTGAGGCGGTGTTTTAGTGATGTTGGATTCTGACGTTAAATTGGCAGGTTACTGAGATTTGCGATCGAGCTCAGGCGCAATGTCACACGTTTTGCTGCGTGGAGGATGTTGTTTTGTACAAGGTGCGCTCTGATTGGTTGGTCGTCGCATTTGTTGACGTTTCGCAATGACAGGGTATGGAACTGTTAAGTAAGGCCAAGAGTGAGAATGGCGACTTGGGTCGCGCATTGCTCGCAGAATCTCTGAGGTACATTTTCCATAGTTTTGAGGCTTTCATCTTCTTGCTGATTGTCTCTCAATTGTAGCCTCTTCCTCAACATCTTACCCAGCTTGAACTTTACCAAAATTTCTGAGCTTGTCATGCAGTACCAGTCTGTCCAGGATCACTTTGGTAACGTTCTTTTGCTGATGGGGAGCAATGTTGATTTTTGTTCCCAAGGCGCCATCAACCTAGCCCTCTCGTTCGCGCAGACAGAAGATCCTAATGCAGTCGCATTTTCTTACTATGCTGATGGTATGCCCGCGAACGTAAGTTTTCAGTCTGCGCTTGTCCATCACAGTTTGACGCTATGAAAAACGAAGGACTACCGAGAGGCCTTCTACACAAAACGTTACGCCTGTTACGAGCTTGTCAAATCCATGATTTTGAATGTGGAGCCACCGGTCCAAGAAAACGCTACAGGCTCGGCGCAAGTCGTGGACGAATACAGGAAGGAGCTCATCCATTTCGCGCTGCAGTTCAATGACAAGCTCTTCCACTACTTCATCTTTGATTGGTTTTTGAAGGCCCATCTGACTTCGCAGATGTTGGAGGTGCTTGTGCTTGCTTATTGATTGGTCGGAGAAACTCGACAATGCGGTCCTCACCCGTCTTTGAATCTTCCTAGACACCTTCCGACTACTTGGAAGACTACTTGGGACAGGACACGTCCTTGGAGCGGTTTGATCTGTTATCGAGGCTTTATGTGCGCAAGGGCGAGTTTATCAAGGCGGCGCAGGTCTTGCGTGCCATGGCTGCGTCCAAGTATGTGTATTTTGGGTCCTATTCGCTTCGCATAAAATGGAATTCTTCTTCTCATGTGCGTTCCATAGACACAACATTCCCTTCTTCAAGCGTTTGGAGCTGTTGCAGATGGCACTTGCCAACGCCAAGAGTGCGACTGTGACTGTGCTGGACCATGATTTTTTGCGTGAATTGGAGGACAAGAAAGATGTTGGTGCCTTGTTGTTTTGTGGACCTTATCCAATATTGAACGGGATGGCTGACCGGATTGCACAGGTGGCCCTTGTGCAAATGGAGGTGCTCACGGCTGCAAACAAACTCAATGTGCTATCACCAGATGATGCATTGTATGAATCTCTGTTGGGAATTTCCGAGGTGTGTGTACTTCATTTGGCGTCTGAGTTTGTGCCGGAACATATTTTTCGAAAACAAACCAAAAAACAACAAAAATAGCTATACACAAACTACACGCGGCCACTGCAGCTGCACGAAATCTCGCTCCTGATCCTGCATGTGTCTGAGCACAAAGACGCGCAGCTCGTGCAGCAAATTTGGAGCAAGCTCGTCCGCGAGGTGACCGAATCGACGCAGATTGCGGATGGCGAAAAACTGCTTTTGCTCGAGGAGAAGGTAAAGGCGCTTGGTGAGCGCTACCTCTCGAATGAGAGTGTATTCCCGCCGGGTGAGGATCTCCTTTTCTTACTTGATCACGCCGTTGTCCTTGCTCATTGTGCAATTCAGCCTTCTTGTGCGCGTTCTTGGAGTCGGTGGGGTACCAGAATGAGGCTTTACGCGGCGGCCACGACGATCCATGGGTGATTCGCGTGCTTCATGCTATCGGGGTTACATATAAGAGGCTGTTTGAGATTTACTACGAGATGTTTGAAGCGAGAGTTGAGTATTGTGGATGTTGTTGTTTGCATCACCCTTTGTGTTCTTATCGCATGGCGAAACAGAGTGCGCCATGGAACACACCAGCGGGGGAACAATATATTACTGGAAGGCTCGTCCACTTGATCACCAAGTGGTGCGATACGCTTGACGCAAACCCGGTTGAGAGGTGAGCCAACTTTTTCTCTTGTGCCAGTCAGGGCCCAGTGGATAAGGTATCTCACTTTGTGGCTTTCCTCCAGGACAAGCTTCCCTGCCAAGAATGTGGACGATGCCATCGCTAAGCTTCTCTTAGTTGCTGGAGGCGGGCGTGCTCTTGGGGGCGGAGCGAGTGCGGGACACCAGCAGCTGCAGGTCGGGTTGCAGAAGCTGCAAGATCGCGTGCGCCGGTCTTTTTTGTGAATGATTGTGGCATTCAGATAGTGATTTTTGTGATTTTTGGATTGTTATTCCGGGAAGAAAAGGGTGAAGTGTGCGATACCCAAGCAATTCTTTTTCGTCAAGAGGTACAGCTGTTGGGTATGATGGCGAGTGACGACAAGACTCCGGACAGCAACGTTGCGATTGCGCAGATGTTTGATGACGAGGACGAGGCAGAGGAGGAGCGAGTGCGGGCTGCACTGCTCAAGAAGAAGGAGGCGGAAGGGGACGGGGACGAGGACGAGGACAGCGCGTCGAACGCAAGCGACGGCGGCCCGCCAGACGAATATGCGCACACTATCGCACACGGTTCCGCGTCGGCTTTGTCCGCGTCGACGTCGGGTGTGTCGGCGTCGGGCTCGAAGCCAGGAGCTGCGACAGCGCCCGCAGTCGACGCAAAGTTTGCATCCGGCGCCATCGTCTGGGCAAAGGTCAAAGGGTACCCCTGGTGGCCAGGACGGGTAACTAGCTATCCGGGTTTCTGGTTTCTTCTCACAGTTGCCCAGATCGAGGACGAACAGAATCTGCCAAACAACATCATCCAAATCAAGCCAAAGGTCGCGACTGGTCACTTTCCCATCCTCTTTTGCGGAACCCGCGACTAGTTGAGTTTCGTCTCGCATTCTGTTCTGCTTCGCATCCGTTAAATGATCCTCGCACTCCATCACCGTACTCATAATTGCTCTCACATTCATGCAATTGACAGTGGCTGGATCTCGCATAACGAACTGCGACCCTTTGAACAAAACAAGGAAGAGCTGTCCAAAAAGAACAAGACTGCGAGCTTCGTCTTGGCCGTTAAGGAGGCCAATAACCCCACGCTGCTCGACATGGCCCCCGCTGTCTCGAGTGTGGGTCCGAAAAAGTCTTCGGGAGGGGGTAAAGGGGGCAGGAGGAAGAGTGCGCCTGCTGGGGGTGCTGCGGACGATGACGACGAGGATGAAGACGAGGATGACGACGTGGA
>MU614735.1:0-43468 GCA_025201725.1 Chytriomyces sp. MP71
ATCAGGTCGCACACTACATTGCGCACGTCCCCTTTGATCAGAAAAGCGCGGAGTGGAAAGTCGCCAATGTTGGCCTGCTTGGCGAGATCCACGTGCTGCTGGAGAAGCGCCTCCGCTCTGGCGCGGTCGCCCTCGGTCACATCAGGGCTAATGCAGTGAACAAGCGCAAGCTTGTTGTTGATGTCTTTGGAATGCTTGATCATGTTGTTGAGCGTCCAGTAGAATGCGTCATGCGAGGAAGGAGATCCGTCCTAAAAGTGGAGCGTGAAGTATGGTAAAGCTTGTTTCGATGCGTGGGTGCATGCGACGGGGCCTTACCACTGCAACGACGATGACTCGACCAGACAAGATGTCCTTCTTCCAATCATCCGCATTGAATTTGCCTTCTGTGATTTCAAAAAAGGCATTGTCCTCGTTCATGCCTGAGGTGTTTCTGATCATGTCAGTGTTGGGGAGCAGTGTTTTGAAATTTTTCGCGGGGGAGATTATGGGGGACACTGTTGGGTGGACATTTTCCGCGGGAGATTGCGGGGAGGGAGATTACGTTGGAGACAACGCGTGATTTATTGGATGACTCACAACGACGCATTCCTTCCATCCACTCCTTCCCCATGTCTTATTTGGCAATAATGCAAGTACAGTGCGAATTCTTAGATAAGTAATCAGACACGGAGCTATAATCCCAAATTATTTCAGCGAGACAACGACAAGAACTCGGACGGCACTCACCCCAGAACAGAACGCTTAACAAGGCCCAATCCGCGAGTTCCTATCACCAAGATGTCCACTCCAAGCTTCTCAATCACATCGGTAATCTCATGGCGCACATCCCCCTTCAAAATGATAGCACGCACCGGCGTATTGACGATATTGGCAGCTTTGATGAGTTGCAATTTGGAACGTAAGAGTGTCAGTGCCTCGAGGCGGTTGGTGTCAGTCGAGTTGGCGCTTCTGCAAGCTGAGAGCAGGGAAAGTCAGGTTCAGAAAGCAACACCATAAAATCACATACTTAAAAGAATTATCTTATTGTTGATATTCACAGAATTCTTTATCATATTGTTGAGTGCCCTGAGGTATTGCAATCAAATCGCGGACGATTATCAATGAGGAAAAGTGGAAGAGCTACCAGAAGAACGCTTTATCTCCGTCTCCCGATCCATCAAGAGCGACAGCAATTATACGTGACGTAGTGTTCTTTGGTTTCATAAGTCTCAACGTTGAGTTTTGAAGGGTGAGAGGATGAACTTGCCTTCTTCCATAAGTCGAGATTAAGATCCTCAGAAATCTCCTCGTGAGTATTGTCGTTCATGGCCATGATTCTGTCCGTAAACGCGCGTCTGAGACTGTTTGGAGAAGGGAGCGGCGCGGTGAAGGGACTCGCAAAGGAAAGTTCGCCGATTTTCTTTGCTGGCAGCGACTGTATCTGCGTAGGGTTTGGAGCTTCTGGGATCGTGACGAGACCTTCTTGGTGGGCGCTGCTCTGACTTTGGGTTCCGAGGAGTCTTTCGTCGCTCTCAGCTTCCATAAATTTTCAGAAACGCGCATTGTTGAACGCGTCCCTGTCCAAACAATTCTCTGTCAGGGCAAAGAATGGCAAGAAAACGACCAAGACACCAACCACATCAGTGTCGATTCGAGTCACGCTGTTAACGGTTTAACGAAGGTACATGATGAGTCACTATCCATCAACTCACGTTCAAGGAACAAAAGCGATCCTATAAAAGGAACCTTCTATTCCCTTTCTCATCTGAGCTAAAACTGAACTCAAACTGAACCCAAGAAGATGACTGGCTCCACGGACGTACACCACTTCCACCGGGAAAATGTGTTCCAACACACCAACAAGCAGCACCCGACTTCGAGAACCATCATGGTCGCTGTGGACGATAGCAAGCATTCAAACTACGCCTTCCAATGGTACCTCAACAACGTGGCCAAAGCCGGAGATCTAGTGTACCTCGTTAATGTGTACCAACCAGCGGTCACACCCGGATCGGTCGCCCTCGAGATGGTCCACAAGGCGCACCTCGAATCGATTGAAGTCGAACTAGAGAAGCACAGCCACGAGTTGGTCAAGAGGTTCTGTGACGAGGTCGTCAAGCATCACGCGGACTTACAGGTTGTGGGGCTGTCGCTGCGAGGTGGCGCTGGTGCAGAGTTGCTTGTCAAGAGTGAGGAGCTGGGCTGTGAGGTGATTGTGGTGGGTGCACGTGGACTGACTGCGCTAGAACGTGCCGCGTTGGGCAGCACGAGCGAATTCCTTGTTCACAACGCGACGACTGCATCCGTGGTTGTGTGCAAGATGCCTGACACGGCATAAAACCACATCCGTTATATTGCTAAATTTGAGACAAAAAAAAGAAACTCAAAATAAATTACCCCTTGATGTAAGTCAGTGCTTGGCAGAACTCGTCTGCTGCATGCGCGTTGTAGCACCTGAGTCGCCCACCTTCCTCGACACGGTTGACAACAAGTGCACACTCATCAAGATCAAAAACTGTGGCGTAAATACCGCATTCCAAAAACTCACCAATGTCGGTGGACTGATGCCCGAAAACACCAAAATGACATACACAACCTCAATAAGAACACTCAGAACCAAGACAAACCCTTTGTCCATGATAATGCGCCGCAACCATTGCGTTCCTTCCGTAATCCGATCCACCGCTTGCAGCGGGGCGGTTCCCGCAACACTCTGTCGCATGATCGAACCCCGCCCCATCGCCGCGCACCCCGTAGGCGCAGCATACGCGCTTATCTCCTTGTATCCCGCCACGATGGGTACCAAAAACAAGACCGAGAGCACGAGGCTGTACCCCGCCTCCATGACGCGGTCCCCAAGGTTCACACCAACTGCGAGCATCGTGCTGCACAGATTGTTGGCGCCACGCGTCCAGGAGACGACGCTGATGAGATACACGTTGACTGTGGCGCGCGTCACGAAGGCCATCGCGATGATATAGGGGGTATAGGGTACAGTTTTGGCGTATGCTTGCGCGACTCGGTACGTGAGTTCGGCCTGGAAGGACCAGTAGGAGATCATTTGGAAGAAGATGAGGCCATAGATGGTTTTTACGCGGAGTTGGCAGTCGGTGGGGGGGAAAAGGTCCCAGTAGACGCAAATCACTTGGACAGTGAAGACGACAAGGGCCATTATGACGGCCGCGACTGTTGTGCGAGGGGGAAAGTGTCGCCAGAAAAAGGAGCACATGAGAAGTGCCATAAGGGAGACGCCGATAGAAACTCCCCGAAACATGTTTGTTTGAATGTTGCCTGATGTGAAGATGATCGTCGCTGCCTGAGTTGCCGCTGACGTCGCCCCTACCGTAGCTGTAGACGTACGAGTCACGGTCGAAGTGACAAAAATGGTGGATGTTGCCATTCGTTCAAAATATTGAAGGCTCAATGGATTCGCGTGTGCAACTTCGAAGTAAGCGCAGGGATCTACTCAATAGAGATTTACCTTCCTCCCTCGATAAAACGAACGATAATATCATATTGCTAATTTAAGGATAGAAGAGAAGGAATCCAGACGGACAAAGCGATGAGGTGAAGAACAAAATTGGCAAGACACAGCCACGGAGTGAATGAAAGCTCAAAGGAACTTGTACATCCAAAGTGCCACCAGCGCTGCGATCGCCATCAGGGGAGACTCGCTTCCCGCCGCATTCTTGGGAAGTGCTGTTGGGACCTCGCTTGCTCCAATCCCACTTGCACCAATCGAGCTCGCACCAATCGCCGGCAAAGTCGGCCCTACCGGGGACATGGTCACCACTTGCGCTACACCCATCGTCGTGGATGTGGTGGCTGGAGCGAATCCAGTCGCTGGATCAAACCCGGGCACGAGCCGGCACTGACCATCGCGCTGAGCTACGAGGCCGCCTGTTTGCGGGTCTGCGGGACACCAGGTGACGTAGCAGCTCGCAAGGAGGTAGTATTGCTGGCAAAGGCAGGTGTTCTGCTTAGGGGATCCGCCAGGAAAGTTTTGGCACTGCGAGACGCCGCCAGAAAGCTGCAGGTTACTGGTGCATTGACTGAATGTAACTTGCGACACGCACTGGACGTCTGTCATTGTCGATGAGGGCTGCTGCTGCGGTGTGGTTTGGAGTCTGGATGAGGTGGTTGGTTGCCCTTTTTGATTGAACCAGAAAATCTGAACTGTCTTTCTTTCTTCCTTCCTCCCTCCTCATGTCAACTTCCGTCAGTCTGCTTCTCTGTCAAAGACCTTTATCCCTCAGTATATCAGGTACAGAAAGGTACAACAAAGATCCCATCACATCTTGGACGGGGAGACTGGAGTCGATTCGACCAAGGATGGACCCTTTCCGTCATACCACATAAAACCGCCATCAACCCAGTTCTTCAACAGCTGGTACGCAATAGCATATGGCTGCGCGGTCTTCAACGTGGTCGGGCTTAGTCCTACAGCAGCCGTGGCTTCCTCGCGAGAGAACCACCGAGCATCCTCCAACTCCTCATCCACGAGCCGAATCTCCTCCCCGCCCACCACAGCCTGTCCATACATTCCAATCATCAAATTGGCCGGGAAAGGCCATGGCTGGCTCTGATAGTACTGTACGCGCTCCCCAACCACCACGCCAGTCTCCTCTTTCACCTCCCTTCTCGCCGCACTTTCAATTGTCTCCCCTGGTTCCATGAATCCAGCCACACAGCTGTACATGCCCTTCGGCCACACTTTCTGCCTTCCCAAGAGTACGCGCTCCCCATCCGGACTCACGACAAGCACGATCGCGACGGGGTCCGTGCGCGGGAAACAGCTGCTCTGCACACTACTGTGGCTTTTGCACGCGTCCTTAGGACTGCCACACTGGCGTTTGTATCCCGCGTTGATAGGGTGCGTGGGTGTCCCGCAAAGGGGGCAAAAGCGGAAGCGCGCGTGCCAATCGAGGATGCTATTGGCTTGGGCAAGGAGATTGCTTTCATACGGAATTGCGGTGAGAGTATAGGCTGCTGGGCGGGAGGGTTTGAAGGAGAGATGGAGCGTGGATTCGATGTGGGATCGGAGGGAGGGAACGAACGAGACATCAAGAGCCCAGTACGAGACTGCATCCATGTCGCCATTTGGGGAGGAATCTGAGCCCAGCAGAATGAAAAGGGATTGGGAATGAGAGGGGTTCGGCTTTAAAAGAATGTCTGTGAGGGTGGTTGTGGTGTCCTTGGAAAGAAGAGTGTCTGTGATGGGGACAGAGAGCCAGAACAAGGCATCTCCACTTGCAGTGAGAACGAGGGATCGCTCTGATGCGTTGATGGGCAGGATCTTTGCATGGGAGTTTGACAGGAGGCGCGTGAGCTTTTCCGGGTGTTCGCGGATCTCTGATCGTCGGGAAAAGCGGGAGCTCTGGGCCCCAAAGTACGCAGCTGGCTCCCAGATTGAAATCGGCGCGGAATCCAATTTCGCGACTTCTGCGGGACTCGAACCGGGGATCGAGGCCGGGTTCGACACCAAAAAGGGGGACATGTCGTTGCCCCACTGCGCGGCCATCTCAGCGGCGGTGCGACCGTCGCTATTGCGCAGCGCCAAGACGGCCGCGGACGGCGCGAGCACCGCGACGGCCTCTGCACCAAAGCCGAACCGTGCGGCAAAGTGCGCCAGTGTCCACTTCTTGGCGTTCGCGTGTTCCCGGACCGACGGATCCTGTCCAACGAGGACCCCGAGAGAAGCAGCATCCCGCGAAACAATGGCTTCAACGCACTCCTCAAACAGCCGCTCCGTTGACTTTCCCATCCTTGGATTTCAAATGCGTTTTTTCTTCGTCCCTCATACAGAATAAAATTAGTTTATAAGCAATTATTCCAAAATTTCTGTGCATTGTCTGTATTGGGTCCGTTGATCAAAATATTCTGTGATCGTCATTAACAAGGACCTGCACATCAAGGCCGTTTCAAACCCAATAGATGGAGGCCCCGAACGTGGACGTATTGCAAGATCTACGACACGCGTCTGAAAAGTGGCGAGAAGGCTGCAACCTGTTGGATCGGGCTATAGCAGTGATTGCTGCCGCCGCTCACCATAGACAGACCATCATGCTCTCACCAACTTCACTTGCTAGCGCAGCTGTTCTCAATAATCAGACGGTACAATTAAGCTCAGCTCGGCTGGATAACAGTATCGCCGAACTGGGTATCAGATGGGACGAGTCCGGCTTCCTCAACGATCCGACAGCGACTGGGACACCCGTGTCTCTATTTTCACGCGATCATAAAACTCTCTTAAGGAAAGGAGGCGAACGGAGGAAGTCGAGCATCATGGCGGGTTCTATGCGATCAATCGCAGGGAAATCTAACTCACAGTCACCTACATCCTCGCACGCCAAACTTCAAATGGGTCCAAAGGCCCCGTCCCAATCATCAATTCTTCCGTCAATGGTAAATATTACTGGGGTGCCACAACAAAGTCAATCGCTTGTTCAATCAGAGAAAGGTGATGCTCCCAAACTCAGTGTATAATTTTCCACCTACAAACTGTTTTCATACAGATTCTCGTCGAAGCTCCGCAGCTCCGATGTCACGCATCAGCTCGGTGAAGGCGTTAAAACCACAAGCAGCCGGAAAGGAAGGTTCAACTGCACATACGCTGGTACATGTTCCAATCAACAACCAACACACAGCAGCGACATTCTCCATGCAAATATTAAGTCTTATTCCAGGCAAAAGCAGAGCGATTCATGCCTCAGCTGCATCATTACCAAGGCATATTGCAGGGAAAAGTCAAGACTCAGTTAGAAACGCCCCGGTACTGGCTGGCAACTCTCAACATGAAATAGCGTCACATATGCAAAGGATTAGTCACGTCTCCTCTGGAACCGCACCAGGGCATTGGCCTGGACACAGTCAAAATTCAATAGTGATGGGAACAACGCGCGTACTCGGCAGCGTTGATACTTTTGAATCTTCGGATGCGGTGCAAATGCAAAGAAACAGCGAGAATTTGTCTTCGACCATGCCTCGGCGTATGCTACGAGGCGGCCAGGGCTCTCCGGTAGCATCCTTACGAGTTCCCACTAGCATTCAGAACTTGCACGCAATGACAGCATCTTCGGGTTCCGCCAGCACCCACATTTTGAAAGCCCCCCTGCCCCCTCTACTCAACAAACAAGATCCCGGCACTGCTCTCCTCCAACCCAACAACAGCAGTCCCAATTCGGATGTTTCAAATGCATCGCAAGCGGTACGCAATAATGCGTATGGCCTCGCAGATGCGAACCAAAATCGAGAGACAATCGAACCCAACCTCGACAGCAATAACGTCAGCAGTGACTCGTTGAATGCGGAGTTGGGCTCGTGTGGCAGCTTGGTAATATTGGAGGAAGAGGAATTGCAACCGCCCCCCAAAATTGAAGATGCCAGAGGCGGCGGAAGAGGCGAACAGGATGTGGACGCATTCCGCGATTCGTTTGATTCGTTGGCTATGCTTGAGACGGCTATGGCGATGCACCATGCGCCAGCATTTGTTCATCAGCGATTGAAAGGCATGCATGTGGAAGCAACATTAACGACGTTGGAAGAAGGGTCTGGAGAAAACTTGAAATCCAGTGAAATATCTCCTCCGACAACTTTAACGCTCCAACTGGAAGATACGCAACTTGAACCAACTCCATTACTACGAGACAAGCCGATGCCGCTTCTTGAGATGATAGGCGGCTCGCATATATTGGTGAATGATCCGCAAAAATGGCGGAACGCGACTTGGGAAGCATGGAAAGCCTGGTGGAATGAAAGGATCCTCGTCTTTTGCCTCACACCAGCGTTTGGCAGCAACGGAAAAATGCTGGAAAGAGAATTTGATTTGAAAGACTTGTCTGAATTGTCGTTTTGGGTGAACGGCTTCCATCCAAAGTCCATTTTCATCACAGTGTATGACTTGATTTTGTCTATCGAGCTCATGATGGTATTATGGCTAATTCCATTCATGGCCACATTCGGGGAAGAAAACGTAGAAAATGAATGCGTCTCAATTGTTCTCACCGTTCTATTTGGATTCAATTCGGTCATTGAACTTTTTACCCCCATTTCAAAAGTTTCCAAAACCATACTCTGCAGTGTGAGGGAATATGAAGAAAAGCGACCTCTGCTCTCTGATTGGACAAAGGATTGGGTAATTCGAGAAGCCATGATTGCTGTCGCCACAATGGTCAAGTGGTTTAGCCTCGATGTACCTAAGCTCACGCCTTTTTTTTAGATTCCCTTTGATGTAGTGTACTCTTCGTCGAATTTCAGTTCCTTGCTCCTATTATTTAGGCTGATAAGAGTTATGAAACTGCCAGAAGTGAGTTCCCGATGTGCGCTGATTCAACGAATGTATGTCACGCTGGACCGCATGGTCGGCATGTCTATTTCCACAACAATCCCTATTGCTTTTGTAATGATGAGCTTCATCCACATTAACGCGTGTGAGATGTTTTTCTTTGGTAAAAGGAGCGGGTTTGTTGGCTGGGATGCAGCATTTTTGGGGTTGGATGATGCCACACATGTGGAATTTTATGCTTGGACTTTTATGCAGGTTGTTGTTTTTTAACCTCGCTTTGAATCAGTGGGTAGACTGACCATGTGATACCAGGGAGTCTCCCACATGTTTCCAAACTCATTTATGTGAGTTTTATTTATCCTATTCAGACAAGAAAATCCTCATTTCATCCGCCTTTTTAGACCCCAAACAGTGACAGAACAAGTGATTGGATCCCTTTTAGTCATTTGTGCGGCAGTATTGGTAGTACTTGTTTTTGGTTCCCGAAGTTCGTACCCGCTCACGAATTCTTTAAAGTACGCTCTCTTTATTGGAGCTATATCAAACTCAGTTATGTCTGTCAATCCTGCTGGACGACTTTACTTCCATAAGCTAGAACAACTGCATGATTATGTGAAATGGAAGAATTTGGCCCCTGAAACGGAAAAGAGACTCTTCAAATTTTATGAAACAAAATATCGTGGTAAATATTTTGACGAGGACCTTCTACTTGCAGAAATGAACGAGTCGCTACGCGCGGTATACAGCCAATCCTCTCCATCTCGAAATGCACTCAAGAACTTTTCTTTCCAGGAAATCTCTCTTGAAAATACGCGAGATCTTATTGAAAAAGTACCGTTTTTACGGAGAACGGAAAACGACGGTCGCGATGTAATCTTTTTGGGACGTCTCGCAGCCGCCCTTCATGCGCAATATTATGTAGCCGGTGATTATATCACCAAACAGGGCGAGAGTGGCAAAGACATGTTCTTTATTCGATCCGGGAAGCTGGATGTGTTTGTCAATGATCGCAAAGTCGTTTCGCTCTTTGACGGGGCTTACATTGGAGAAGTGGCGCTTCTCGCGCACGTGTTGCGAACAGCCACCGTCCAGGCAGCTAAGCCGTCTGTACTGTATAGGCTTACGCATATCGACTTTCATTCGATTCTGGAAGACTTTGTTGATATGAAAGATCGAATCGACAGATTGGCGGAGGAAAGGGTGGCAGCCATTTATGAGAAGCGGACTTAAATACTACTCTTATTCGATACGGTTTATTGAAATCACAATTATTTAAATTAAAGCATATTTTATAAAGATCTGTATCTATATTAAAGCATATTTATCAAGAAAGATGCCAAGTTTATTTGAAGATAAAGTCCTCTTAAATTAATATATATTTTCTTTGTACAATGATCTTGAAAACATTAATGCCACTGAAATGACCCATCAGCCCAATTTTTGAGCAGTCTGTACGCTGTCGCGTATGGCTGTGCCGTTTTTAAGGCGAGAGAGTCCTCTGACAACGACTTCACAGTGGTTGGACTGACAGCTGCTCGAATCTGATCTCGTGTGAACCACCGAGCATCCTCCAACTCGTCATCCACGAGCCGTATCTCCTCCCCGCCCACCACAGCCTGGCCATACATACCAATCATCAAATTTGCAGGAAACGGCCAAGGATTGCTCTGGAAATACTGAACTCGCTCCCCTATCTCCACACCTGTCTCCTCCTTGACCTCTCGCCTCGCCGCACTCTCCATCGTCTCTCCCGGCTCCATGAACCCGGCCACGCAGCTATACATCCCCTTGGCCCACGTCTTTTGCCGCCCCAGCAAAACCCTTTTCCCATCCGCGCTCACCACGCACACAATCGTAACGGGATCCACACGCGGATACGAGCTGCTCTGAACGCTACCATGGCTCTTGCACGCGTCCTTGGGCGACGTGCAGATGCGTTTGTACCCCGCGTTTGCCAGGACGGTCGGACTCCCACAGAGGCCGCAGAAGCGAAAGCGCGCGTGCCAGTCAAGCATGGAGCGGGCTTGAGCGAGGAGACTGCTTTCGTAGGGGATTGCAGTGAGAGCGAATGCGGCTGGCCTTGCAGGCTTGAAGGGGAGTTTCAAAGTGGATTCAATGTAGGACACCAGGGAGGGCAGAGACGAGACATCGAGAGCCCAGTAGGAGACTGCGTCTGCGCCTGTTGACGGTGGCTTGCAGCCGAGAAGGACCAGGTGCGGGTGCCGCCCGTGCGAAGGTGACTCGACCACGTCGCGCAGCTGAAAGCCGTCGCGCTTCGTTTCATTGTCGACTGCTGAGACCGAGAGCCACCGCAGTCCGCTCCCGTCCGCGTTGAGCACAAGGGTGCCATCGCCGCAGTGGAGCGGAAGCACCTTTGCCCGTCCGTTGGAAAGGAGCGCAACAAGCTTGCCGGCGTCGTCGCGCAGCTCGGATCGGCGCGAAAATACCGCGCTTTGCGCGCCAAAGTAAGCTGTCGGTTCATAAATAGGAGGGGCGCTGTGGGCAGGTCCCGTCGGATCCCTCAGCGAAGGGCTGCTGGACAATTCACGCAGGCTGTTGCGAGTGTGTCGCGGTCTGCGGGGCATTGATGCGACGGCTCGGAATGCGGACGAGGGTCGCGGGAACAGACGGGCAGCGATCATTTGTTGCATTTATTTATTACTGAATATCAGAGAACTTTCTTTTCCAACTCGGAGGCGCGTGGAATAAGGACAGGAACGCGAAGGTGGTGAACGAGGTAGTCAGAGACGGACCTGAGGAGTGCGTGCGAACAGTTACACTCAGCGCCCAAATGCATGCCAACAACTACGAACCCGAGAAACGCTCTCTTGATTGCGCCCAAGCCCCTGCTTCCGATCACGAGCATGTCTGCATTCGCTTCGTTCACCTTGTACTCAAGCTCGTCTCGGGGGTCACCCCTACCAAAAACCGACTCAGTCTACAATCAGGCTGAGCCACGCGTAATATCGTCTCCCACCTGAGGGCCACACCGCGAATGTTGTACTTGTGGGCAGGAAGCTTGTTGGCGTAAGCTCTCAGCAGGTCGTGACTCTCCTTCTTGTTGGCGGCCTCAATAGCCTCGAATTCCTTACTAAAGTCAACGTACAACGTGCCATAGACAGCGGGCAGACTGACTGTGGGGCGTACATCTACATAAGGTGAGTGTCAGTTGGATTCGACGACCGAGCGACTTCCGTGACCGACTCAACTCATGAGGATGATCTGATCCGACTCGGGTCTCACCAGGTTTTGGATGGCCCAATCAAACGCGTATTCGCTGTACTTTGACGCGTCCTGGTTGGTGGAAAGAATCCATCAGCGTCGGCGGCCTGCAACCGCCACCAGCTGAGCTGCACTCACCACAGCGATCGCAATGATACGAGACGGGGCGGAATGGTCCGCGTGCGGAGACACAACGTCCTCGTGTCGTGGCTCAGGGAGCGATTCGCTGGGCTGCTGTGCGTCTGATGCGGCGGTGGACATTGGGTTTCGACTGGGGTTTGGTGTGGGTGTGCCGGTGTGGCGAGGGCAGCTGCTGCTTTTATGGGAAGTCTGGATCATCGTGACTCACCTTTGCTTGAAACTTAAAACCAAAAAACATCATCATATTTCTAAAGGCTGTAGATGCTTCACGTACTCACGAGCCTCCATCAACGCTGCTAAAAACTCGTCATCTGTAGGTTTAGGAGCTTTCATGTCACCCATGCCATCAGTCTTCCCCATTAAGTCAGATACTACACAGCAAGTTGTTGGAATTGTTTGAAGCTTAGGCATGGCCTCAGTGGCAGCCAGTTTCTTGGCAACACGCTGTGAATCAGCAAGGGCCAGAGCAATTACGCTTCCGTGCCTTAAAATCTTGCACTCAACTTCCCCTGTTCCATCCACACGACGATATCTACCAAAGTTGTTGAAGTCAGATTCTTCAAGTATAGCCCATAACATGACTCACTCGATCCCAATTGCTTTGCACGATGTCTCCTGCATGAATAAGTGAAGTTCCCCAAGTGCATTTGAAGCGTTAGTGGTGGGACCATGGACAACAAAGACGGGCCACCACGGCCGTATCACAATTCTGTCAACAACCTTCGCCACCACATCTACATCAAATCCGGAATCAACGAAAATTGCTCCTATCAGGCTTTCCAACACGTCACTGGTAGTTTTCGGAGCAGGCGGTAGATTGTGCCAGAAAAGCGACAACTTTTTGTTGACGTTGTTCGCCTGGGCGGCATCGATTCGATTGCCAAAGTCCGAAAGCGCAAAGGCAAGTGAAGATGATGCATGGAAAATCAGCTTTTGGAGGCCCAACTGGAAAGAGACAATAGACAAGAATTGGTTGTTTACAAGCTCCGTCTTCAAGTTCGTCAGATTTCCGGGGTCAAAGTTTTCAGGTAGTTCGTACAAGTGCTTCGCAGCCAGGTAACCCAAAACTGCATCACCTAAAGTCTCTCGATGAGCAAAGATCACAGGACGCCATAAACTAACCCAGAAATTCGAGTCGCTGGAAGCAAGAGCTCAAGCCGTACATCCCAACCGCCGATGCGTGCGTTAGAGCTTCTACAGCAAGTGACACGTTCTTAAACATATATCCAAGTCGCTTCTCCAACTTGCTGGCCAAAACAACACCTGCATCCGACAAATCAGAAAATCCATCCACGCTTCCGGGTCTGCTCCGCACAACCAAAGAAGAGTAATCTTCAAGCCTTGCAAGAAAAGTGTCTCCGAAAAATCGATGCACAGCCTTCGCCCCTCCCACATGTCCTGTCGATACAACGCAAGCACCCACAATCGCCTCTACAATGTCAGCAGCAGCTTTGTCAGTGACGCGAACATCCTCACTGACCCGCAAAGGCGGTTTCCACGTTTTACGCGACACAGGTTCCGCAGCAAGAGCACCGGGAAGGCCGCATCGAATACTCAACTTGAGTAGGTAGTCATTTCGTTCAAGCGAGGAACGCGTTTCCGATAGGAAGCCCTCATTTTGTGTCGGGTGGTGGGCAAACAAATGGAGCGAGAGGTTCATCTTCATGAATGCGTCACCGAGAAACTCGAGTCGTTCATAATTGGCCGCAAAAATTGTGACTGATGCGGTCAAAGCCGCTTGAAACATGCCGGGTGATGTTTGTCCTACCAATTGCAGCGACTCTTGCAACTCAACGGCACAGAGGCGATGATACAAATCTTGAATCAGTAGCGGCATGTAAACAGCAGATTGCATCATTAAACTCGCAGGTATTGGGAAAGGGCTGCAAAATTGTGGGATAAGGCGGACAATGTCATTTTGGGGGTCTCGCTGAGCCTTCCCTGACTGATGCATATGTGGCAAACTGGATGCCAACAGAACGGGCTGATCTTCGCAGACGCGTTCGGTCACTCTCAAACGGAGCTTATAGAAGTCTGCGACACTGTCGAAGCCAGATTCTCCAGTACTAAATGGGGTCTCGTTCTGGATCACGTCCAATAATTGATACTTGCGATCCCAATACGCACAATCATTAACCACTAACTCGCTTCCAAACTCTGCAAACAAAGCTTTAAAATCTATACAGAAATCAGACTCCGGCTGAAGCCCAAAATACTCAGACTTCATATTTCTAAATCCTGGTTGATCTTTCAATTCGTCCAAACTGACTTGGCACTTGAGTTCAGAGTAAGGACTCATTGCCGTTGCCGAGAGTAGCTTCCAATCCACCAATGCTTCGAGCATATCCCCATCCTCCATCTTGAGCCACGCGTCCTCCCCGTTGACGAAAGGAATCATGGGAAGCAGGTACTCATTCCCAGCAACCAATGGAGATGACTGAGTTCTCAAAAGACCATTGAAAAGAATCGCATTGGAGAATTTTTCAAAAAGGACTGTGCGTTGAGGAGTCATTGCAATTCCAACGCGACTAATGGCAATATCAACCTGCACTGGCTTGGCATCGATTGTAATGACGTGTGTGTCATTAATGACACAATCGGAAGGATAAAACGGAATCAGGAGCCCAAATTCCAGAACGCGTGCGCCACCATCTTCGTGAACGCGAAAGAGAACAACTTGTCCGCGATGCACTGTAGTAAGACCGTCGATCAAAGGAACTGAACGAGGGAATGATGCTTGAAATCCCTGTGGAACATGCTTCTTATACAAAGACATGCCCTTTTTCTTCTTCGACTTACTACCCTCTTTCTCTCCCTCAAGTGCATCCTCCACCCTCAATGTCTTGAAGAGAGCATCGTCAAAACGAATCGGCTTCAACTGATCATTCAAAACTCTGGCCAAATGCAGTGCTCGCACTGTCTCTAAAGCTGCCGACCGCTTCGCATCCGCAATCGATCCACACGGCCTGCCTGACACGAGCCGACACGACGCGGGCGCGTTTACTGGCATCTGCACTGAGGCGATCCATCCCACTCCGTGCCCCTGCGGTACGGGGACCAACACGGGGCCTACGCTGAAGATAGGCTTAAGGGTCGCAAACGCGTCCGCGGGTAGCGTACTGCAGTACTGATGCACGGCGGCAATGCTGTGGTAGATGGTCATGGTGGCGCCGCTGTTGGGGACAGTGTAGACTGTCTCGGGGGTGACGGCAATGTCATGCGGAACAGAGGATGTGTCGTCAATCTCGCCTTCCTCTGTATTCATTTTGCTGTGCAATATGTCTTGCATGATCTCCTCATTGGATTCGAGTTTGTTCATGCGCGAGAGGGCGCCGGTGTCGGCGTGGGGAAACATGAGGACAAAAACGCTATCCTTGTGCCGTGCTCGCCCCCGGGACTGAATATTGGAAATCACGGAGTTGACGGCGTCGAAGCGAACGACGAGGTTGCAGGGTTGAATGTCGATTCCTTCCTCCGCGACCTGATAATAAGTTGGAACTCACTTTAACAAAATAGAACAGCATCAACATACCTGTGTCGCAATGAGTAGGTTGGTGGCTCCTTGGCGAAATTGGTTCACTGTGGCTTGTTGTCCTTTCATGTCTGGCCTCTGGTGAATTCCAACATATTGAAAATCTGGCAATCCACCCTGCGTCCCGCGACTCGTGCGACTGCCGCTGTGTCCAACCAATACACCCACTTTAACTAATTCTTTTAGTCTCGCAACACGAGGGAGAAGGGTCCCCATCATGAACGCCGTGCATCGTCTCTCCACAAACACAATGCCACAAAGGCCAGTTTCCGCCTTGTGAGTCGCAAGAATATCGACCAGCGTCAAAAATTTTGACGAGAACAGAGCCAAAATTTCGTCCGAGAGCGCACCAGTTTCACCATACAGGCTGAAGGCCTCGTAGCTGGAGTCTGATACGAGCTCCTCCATCACACTTGTCAAAAAGGCGCGATATTTAGCATTATATCGACGACGCTCGCCTGCTTTGCGTTCCCGCTCTACATCTTGGGTGGAGGCGGTGGCAGCATCCAACAAACAGCTCGATTCGACCGAATCAGATTCCGGAATATTCTTGGTATTAACTTCGCTCTCGGCCTGAAGGCGCTCTCTGTATGTATCCTCCTCCGTGGCCACATCTGCCGCAATCATTTCGTCAACCGGTTCGATCCCACTCCATTCCATGTCATCTCCGCCTTCATCAAAATCGTGTCCCTTTCGTAAATCTTCAGGACGCATTCGTTCCTGTCCTGTCTGCCAATCCACCACCACACGTGTCCACAGTCCTCGTAATTGAGAGGCAAGAAATGCGTCACAAACAAAGGCTCCAAAGTCCTCCAACACGCCCACCGCCTCGTTGACAAGTCGCTTGAGTTGATAAACATCGGTGCTTGTCGTGGTGTGTTCGCGCAGCGCGTTAAGAAGCCGCGATTGCTGTGTGTGTGGATGGAAAATTACGACGCGTTTCGTAGGTGTAGCTGTATGTTCTTGTAGGTCGCTTGTGGTGTCGAAGGTGACAGCCTTGCAGCAAAGATTCGTTTCAAGTTGTCTGCGACGTGGGCGTGGGTGAGATTCAGGAGGGTCATAAACTGCAAAGTTTACCGAATCGAAAGGTCCAAGTTCCCGTTCTTTGCGGTAGACGTGGAGACTGGGGACGCCGTCATGCCGAATAGAAGCGGTTTCTCGCTGTCTACGCAAGGTAGGTAATGCATTGCAATGATTTGATTGTAAGCGGAGTTTTTGCGCGCATGATGAGCTTCGTCGAAGACGATGAGGTTGATGTCCCCCATGCGGAGATGGGCGCGTCGCAGGGCGACTTCGAAGATGGCGGGTGTCATGACGAGACAGCCGCAGGCAGAAATTTCAGCCTTCCATTTCTCTTGGTTCCACTGCGAGGCTTCCATCAGGATGGAGAGAGGGGCGGGAGAGGGACATCACCTGTTCGATGCGCAGGTCGCCGTGAAACATGCGCACGTCGAAATCGCAGTTCTGGCGCAGGAACGCGCACTGCTGTGCAACGAGGGGTACTTGCGGTGCCAGGAAGACGGACACTTTCCTCTGGAGATACCAAGGTTTTTGGGCGCGTTGAAACTTTTGCGAACCTGAGGAGAGGTTGGCAACCGTACCGAAGCAGAAGCGGGACCCGCGTCTCTCTGCGCCACGTGTTTGATGAGAAGCAAGGCAATCAGCGTCTTTCCGCTGCCTGTCGGCAGAACGCACAGCGTGTTCTGCGAGTCGCGGGCGGTTGGCAACCCACTCATCACGCACGCTTGGGAAGGCACGCACCCGCTGCTTCGCAATCTCAAACATACGCTGCTGGTACTCGCGCGCCGGCGGAGAGGTGGCGGAGACTCCCGTTGTTATGGAGGACGCGGCGAGATGACCAGACATTTCTTGGAGCGAAACTACATCGGTGGTCCTGCACGCATTTCTGGTCTCGCGGTCTCGCACAGTCAATTACCACGCGCCTAGAGAAGCGCAGACAGGACAAACTCTCTACCCGATCACGTGAGTTATTCAAGTTAGGCCATCACTTTATTGCGGGACAGGGGTCATCGCGCCGACAATGAAGAACTGGAAGAAGCAATGCCGAAGGCTAATCTGCTGCCTTCGGTACTATACTGTTTCACAGGCTGCCAAGTGACCATTAGACGGCACCCACAAGCAGCTCTATGTAGATTTAAGGGCGCTTTGGAAGTTGTATATATAGCTCAGAAGGATTAGTATGTTTTCGCCGATTCTACGATGAAAACGCCTGTCACTTCCACTGCAGCTACAAGGCCTTAATCAGTGGTTTTACTTTCACTGAATTGCGGACACTCTTTAAGTGATTGCACAGAAGCAGGAAGTATTATCCCGCTACATAGAGGCGGATGTATGAATGCAAAGCCACAATCAAATTCAGGCGTTCTCATCTTAATAAGTAAGCTTAGAAATGCGAGTTGCCACAAATGACTCAACCCACTCAACCGCCATGTGGAGCACAAAACTGTCCAAAAATGGCTGCCACCAGTGAACAAACTGCCCTCGTCGACAAGTTCGTGACGACTGCCGTGCACGAGGATGTTCTCGACCACACTGTGCAGACTGGCCAGCGCGTGATCGCCATCGCGGTAGACGAGACACCTGAGGCCTCTCACGCCGTTCAATGGACGTTGGAGCATCTTGTCAACTTGCAGGGAAACGATCAGGTTTGCTTTTTTATGGAGGCCCACGGAGGGTGTGCTTCGTCAAGGCTGTTCGCTCATCATGGTCGCTCTGTCCCGCTTGCCCAGGTGGTTCTCATCAACGTGCGCCCATACGCTGTGCCCAGCAACTACGTGAGCGCGGCCGAGTTTTACCCAGCCTACAGCAACGCCTTCAACACGGAGTATGTTGAGGCGATGGTGAGTTTGTCAGATGTTTTTCCCATGAACACGCGCTCATGATCGCATGCAGGAACACAGCAACCGCGAAGTGTCGCACAACATTTTGAAGAAACTGGGAGAGACCGTGCTGGCTAAGGTGCGTACTGTTAGTTGCCCGTGTCCTTTTCATTGGTCTCATTCATTCCTTTGGCTCTCTTGACGACAGGGGGTGGCATGTCGCGGTATCGCTTTGCGCGGGGATGCGCGTGATGAAATCGCCTTGAAAGTCAAGGAAATCCACGCCGATATCCTTGTGACGGGCACGCGCGGTGAGGGACCCTTTGGAAAGGCGATCCACGGAAGTCTCTCGGACTACCTTATTCACCACGTGGATATTCCTGTTGTGGTTGCGAAGTTGCACCACAAGTGAGCTTGACGCAGTTTTATTTTCTTGGAATCAGTAATACTGAAAGCAGCATTAAATGCGTGCCGCGGTTACTTTTATGGAAAGATTGTCATGTGAGCAGATATTGACGAACAGATTCCACCATTGCGCCAAACAAGAATCCACCCAAATGGGCTGCATACCCGATACTCTCATCAATCTGCCACAATTGCTGTTGTCCAACGCCGTCAGCAGTCGAATTTCCACCATGATGCGCGTAAGACCCATCCGGCGTCCGCACAACCACCCCATCGCCTCCTTGAAGGAGTCCACTCACTGCAAATACTTGTGAAGCAATCGCCACCACATGTCCAATCGCCACACTCAAAATGCCCACAATGTTGTTCTGGATGCGCTTGCGCTCCGCAATCCCGACGCTGTCGAGGTACGGTCTTCGCTGCAGCCGCGCGAGCCGCTTGAGCTCCGCGTAGAGCTGCACGCTGAGGCTGACAAATTCGGCGCCCATGAGCGCGTAGACGCCTGCGCTGCTGCCACAGAGGAGGAGGCTCCGTTCCTTGAAGAGGCTGTTGACATTGATGCTGGCGTGGAGGTTGATGTCCTGGTTTCCAGTGAGGGCGCGTAGGCCCCAGTTGAGGCTGTCGACGATGCTTGTGGATGTGTCGGCGAGGGATGTGGCAATGGGTTGGGCTTGTTGGCGGCGTTTGAGGGTCGCGTAGGTTGCATGAGAGAATACGCCCGAGACGCCACCGCCAAAGAAGAGAAAGGATTGATAAAGAATAGAGGAAAGGTTATTTTTGTGGGTGCTCTATTCGGTTTGGACGAATGGTCAGGGGTTACTCAAGTGTCCGAAGTTAGTTACCCGCATAGATGCTGTGACGACCACAAGTGCGTACATATTCGAGAGCCAGTGTCCCACGTCTTTATGGTGGAACATGTGGGTGATGAGCGTGTACATTGGCGACAGAATGCGCATATCTTGTAGCGAATCCGTCACACCGATCCTGTGTCATTTCAGCTCGGTTTGAGCCAATAACATCTGATGGACGGAATAGTGCAACAATAGAGAGAGGATATGGACCGGAAGGATCCGCTGGGATTGGAGTACGATGATGTACCTCAAAAGCATGCTCTTGTTGACAAAGTTGGGCGTCAGCGGCGGCCGGTCGAGGCCCAGTCGCCACGAGTTTTGCGAAATAAGCGACGGTAATGTCAGACCGACGATGATGGTGGCGAAGGTTGACATTCCAAATGGTTACGATCTTTCTTCGCAGCAAATTAACCTCACTGGCAACAATTTTCACTATTTCCCCCATTTTATGCAAGATTCACTTCCACCGTCCAGACGAGCGGTGCATCCACCTCAATCTCAACCACGCGTTCATCACCGTCCCCCTCCGCAAACCAATTTGAGGAGCTCACAAGGTCCCCAAATGAAAGAGACATGCTTTGGTCTGTGAAAAGCAATATTTAGTACAGAAAAGTCCAGAGAAATTGTTCCTACCGAGATTCCACATCAAGCCGGTTGACAAGGCCCTAACCACTCCACCCACTGGAATCAACCCACACGTCGGTCCTTCCAGTTTCAAGTTACATGTGATACGATGCTTTCGCCCCTAAGTTGCAGATATCAAAGAGCGTGTTTGCAATTGGCAGAACGCGACAACTCACAGGCCTGAGCAAGAACGCAACGCTCTCATTGGAGGCAAGATATATCTGTCGCACCCGCCCCACTCCACCTCGCTTCTCCTGTTCGGCGCGTCGATAGAGCATGTTGATACTCGCCATCGTTTGGTCAAAGCGACCCCCGAGTGCCCCAAATGCAATCACGTCGTGAAAGGCCCCGCGTTCCAATTCAATGCGTTCAACTTCACTCATACATTTCATGAAATCTGTAGAATAGAGATCGTTTTCTTGGATCACGGGCACTCCCTGTTGTGTCCGTCAGTCAGGTTCGCTGAGAGGCTCCCCTCCAAACCATCACCTGCGCCTCATACCATTCGCGCACGTCTTTCCGCAGTGAATCCAAATCGCCTTTGATCATGTCTGGCAGAAACCTTTCCTGTGCATCGTCAGCGCACCGAGAACATGGATAGACCACAAAGCGCCACACCGTCGCCGCTCTTCGTCCGTCGCGAGCGAGTCAAACAGGCGGTTTGCACCTCCATCGGCGCACAGCTTGATGCTGGCAAGGGACCACATGGCGGCGAGGTGGCGAGCGGAGCACACGGGTTGGTTCAGGATCACGAGTGCATGCGGTGGGGCTGCGTCCTTGGATCCATCTGCAGCCAGCCAGGCGGAGACGCGCCACTCTTGTCGTGGTGGCTGATCGACCATCAAAAGTATCACAAAAAAGATTATTCCAACTTACAGACTCTATTAGAATCATGCATGGCAACAGGTGGCAGAGCCAAACGGGACTCCTTACTCTGTCCTCCAGCGTTAATCGTTGATCTCTAGCGTACTTCCTGTTTCAGTTCCTCAATAGAAATAGTGGCATTATTCTTCCATCAAGTTCCATTCTCACTTCACTTCCTTGAAATACGAACAAATCTTGAAAAGATTGAAACTTCAAAAGTCTTATCCGTTAATCTTCTTGTCCCCATCACCCTTCCCGGCCTTGGCCCACTCTCGATCCCTCAAAACAAACTTTTGAATCTTTCCCGTGCTCGTCTTGGGCAACTCTGCCAGCACATGCGCGCGCACAGGCAGCTTGAACCCGGCCAACCGCGTCCTTAAAAACAATAGCAGCTCCTTCTCAAACACGGCCTCCGCGCCAGCCCCTTGTGGAAGCGGCTGCTTGAGCGTCACGTAAGCTACGGGGCGCTCCCCCCACTGCGTATCCGGAGAGCTCACGACGCACGTCTCGAGAACAGCTGGATGCGCCACGATCGCTTGCTCAATCTCGATCGTAGCAATGTTCTCGCCTCCTAGAATCCTCGAACCTATCAGTCCACAGGATAGCAAAAAGCAAAATCAACACCGCTCACCGCTGATAATAATGTCCTTCTGCCGATCCCGCAGCTCAACATATCCATCCGGATGCACAACACCTACATCCCCGCTCCAAAAAACTCCATCACGGAAAGCCTTGGCCGTAGCCTCCGCATCGTTCAGGTATCCCTTCATGACCAAGTTACCACTAAAGACCACCTCGCCCACGCTGCGTCCGTCGCGCGGTACATCGCGCCCTTGCGCGTCCAGCACGCGCAGCGCGTCGCAGGCGAGGAACGCGTGTCCCTGCCTCGCGAGCTTCTGCGCGAGTGCGTCCGGGGCGAGGGCACGCCACTCGGGTTGCCATGCACACACTGTGCTTGGGCCGTACGTTTCTGTGAGGCCGTAGACGTGAAGGGGTGTGATATGGAGGCGGAGGAGGGATTCCAGGAGAGTGGGGCTGGGCGGGGCTGCAGCCACCATGGTTTTGACTTCTTTTGGGAGCGAGGTTGCGGAGGGGTGGTTTGCGATGCTGAGTTGGACCGTGGGGGCGCCGCAGTAGTGAGTGATGGCGTGGTGGCGGAGGAGGTCCCAGATTTGGGTGTAGTCGACGCGGCGGAGGAGCGTATGGGCGCCGCCAACGGCAGTGACTGCCCAAGGAAAGCACCAACCGGAAGCGTGGAACATGGGAAGGATCCAGAGGTAGTTTGTCTCGCAGTTCATGCCCAGTTCAAGAGACAGGCAGAGGGAGTTGAGGTAGGCGCCGCTGTTTATACAAGAGATAATTAGGTCAAAGGAAGCTCATAAGGTTGTGAAAAATTTACCGATAGTGGTACATGACGCCCTTTGGCTTGCCTGTCGTTCCTGATGTGAACTGATGGGGACCCCCAAAAATATAGTTTAACACAAACTCATCACTCCGTCCACTTTCGATCGTATAAATCAACTCACGTTGATGGAAATCACGTCATCTTCGCTCTCCAAAGGAGGAAAGTCATCCCACCCTCGCTGAACGACTCCGTCCCGCAAACCTGACGCAATCAGCGCCTCGTACTCATCTTTTTCAGGGGCATTTGGTAGCCCAAACGCGTCAGAGACCACGATGCGATGCGCCACGCCGCAAGCCTTGTAATTTTCTGTGAGGTGCACGAGGTCTTTGTCGACGAGGAGGACCTTTGCCTCGGAGAGTGTGAGAATGTATTCAACCTCTGGTGCGAGGAGACGGGTGTTGATGGACACGAGCTGTGCCAAACAGAGTGGCACTAACGGCGGAGATGAGATTAGTTCCAATTCCTCTGGCGCTTCTGCCAGGCATTCCATCTGTGCATGAGACAATTCGACAAATACCAGCAAAGTTTGCCTCGAGGATGCATGGGTTGTTTGGCATGAGGACGGCCACTCGATCGCCCTTGGCGACGGCGAAAGTGTCAATGAGAGCCGAGGCGAAGCTGCGGACACGGGCAGCGAACGTGGCGTAGTCTGCGCGCGCATGGCCGTTGTCTGCGTGGACGAAGGCGGTGCGCGCGGGGAAGAGGCGCTCGGAGCGGGCGAGGAGCGAGACCGGGTTCAGCTCGCTGCGGTTGGCGAGTTGTTTCCCTCTCGTTCCCGCCTCGGCTGGCTGCGAGTGTCCCGCCGCAGGCGCAGGGCCTGGACGAAGATGCGAGGCGATGGCTGCAATGCGCTGGGACGGGATCGACATTCGGAGATGGACTGGGTTGTGGCTGAACCGTCCACCGCAACAAGGGTATTAAAAAGTCGGTGGCCACCACTCGCTGCAACAGTGGCCACCTCGGCTGAACACGTTCCTGCGTGTGTTTTTGGCTGGAGCTGATGCGAAGCGTGGTTCATAGTAACAGAGGGGGAAATGGCGTGAACCAAGCACTCGAGCAAAACTGTGTGTGGGCAACAGACCGCCATCTGGCCACCACCACCACCGCCACCACCGCCACCCTTCCTCGCTCCCACCAGAACCCGCATCCAGCGAGAACCCTCGAAAACCGTGAAATGGAGGCAGCCTTGAGCGAGAGCGACGGCACCGAGCGTCTGTCGCAGCCGCCAACGCCAACGAAACACTCAAACACCGCAAACACCGTATCGGACACGAACAACACCGACGATTTGATGAACATGGACTTCAACGACAATGCGCCGCTCAGAAAGCAGCCCGGTTCGAGTGCGGTGGGCCCCGGAACAACCCACTCCAACGCCAACGAGGAGGTCCGCGTCAACGCCACTGAGATTGCGTTTGCAGATCTACTTCGCATCTTCTATGCTCAACTGTTTCCATTCAGGGAGTTCTATCGCTGGCTCAACTATGGAGGAGGTGAACACCCCGAATTTGATGTCCGAATATGACACCAACATACTCCAATGTAATAACGTTTAATGCAGCACACAAAAACTACTTTGCTTTCCGCGAACTCTCTTTCACTCTTGCAAACGATGCCTATCTGCGCTTCAAGTCCTTCAACGACAATTCTGACCTTAAGAAGGAGATTCTGACCCTATGTCCTGTCAAAATTGATATTGGCGCAGTCTACAATGCAAGGGTATCTTCTTTTCCTCCATTTATCACTCATATTGCGACGTGCTCAGGACTCCTTCGCCACATTAGCCCAAAGACAAAAAGATTCTCAAGCCCGGGAGCTTCAACCCAATGGAACGCGAGCTCGTCTTTGATATCGATATGACAGACTACGACCCCATCCGGTCCTGCTGCAGCGGTGCAGACATTTGTCGCAAGTGTTGGAGCTTCATGACCGTCTCCATCCAAATTTTGGACCGCGCCTTGAAAGGTAGAAAAATGCCCCACCTGTTCTTACTCATCTGCTGTTTCATTGTGGGCGCTCACGTCCTTCCCATCCCTCGCAATCAGAGGATTTTGGCTTCAAACACCGCCTTTGGGTTTACTCTGGTCGCCGCGGAGTCCACTGTTGGGTCTGCGATGAGAAGGCGCGGAAGTTGACGGTGGAGGCGCGACGTGCAATTGTCAACTATCTCGAGGTTGTCAAGGTGTGTTTCCTGTGTGTACCGTTCCATACGGGGCTTACTTCTGCGGGGCCCATCATTTGGATTAACACATCCTTTGTGCGATAGGGCGGCGAAGAAGCGGCAAGGAAGGTTAATTTGATAGGGAAAGGATTGCATCCGTCATTGAGGTGAGGTTTAGCCAGAATGGGAGATACCATATTGACGCACTCATAATTGCAGGAAGGCGCACGATATTCTGGATCCCATGTTTACAAAGCACATTATCCACGATCAAGACATTTTGACCAATCCGGAAAAGTGGAGAAAGATTGTGGCGTTGATTCCGGATGAAGGTAAGGCAGGGATTTGTGTCGCAATCCACCTCATACCTTGCTCATCTCATGATTAAAAAACGCATGCAGAAACGAGAAAACGGTTGGATGATGCCTGGAGCAAAAAGACAGTCAGTCCTGAGGTCAAGTGGGGCCACATTATGGGAGAAATCAAGGCCCTCGCCAAGAAGGTTTGTGTACAGGACCTTTCACATACCTACCCCATCTACCAAGTATTCAATCGACTGTGTCCACCATGCCCGACAGAAACCCAGCGTCGCCAGCACAACCTGGGAAATCCTGTTCCAATACAGCTACCCGCGTCTCGACAGCAACGTCTCCATCGGCCTAAACCACTTGCTCAAAAGTCCCTTCTGCGTGCACCCAAAGACAGGTACACAATCTCTGTGCCCCATTCGGCGGTTTGCATCTAATTGGCGAACTTTCACGTCAGGCCGCGTGTGCATCCCCATCGACCCACAGCGCGCGGACCAGTTTGACCCCTTTAGCGCCCCCAAGCTGGCGGACCTTGTGGATGAGCTGGCTGAGTTTGACCTGCGCAACCCGGAGCGCGCGGCGGCGGTACCTGGTACGTTGATTATTTCTTCGTCTATTGATGGTCAACACGCGTGGCCCCCCTGGGTAGACTACCAGAAAACGAGCATGAAGGCGCATGTGGACCACTTTCGCGCGTTTGTGGAGGGGTTGGAGGAGGAAGGGCACGATATTTTGAGGGCGAGAAGGGCGGAGGAGGAGAAGAAGTTAATCTTTTAATGGTTTCGAGTCGCGCTGCAGACTCTCCTTCTCGGGTTGGGCAGGGAATGCGGTCCCTTTTTCTCGTATTTATGGTCAATTGAATATGGTGATCGTTTCGTGCGTTAAGATTCACAGGGCCAAGTAAGTGCTGGAGACTGCATGCTTTCGTTGGGACTCCGCCCTCAAGGTGGATGAAAGTCATACTTTTGTTCCATTCATCGAGTGTAAATGAAATGAATAGCCCAAACAAACATACAAGGAAACGTAATGAATCCACATTAGTCGGTCTCTTTAGAGAGGCATCTCCTTGTCTCCCATGCCAATTGTTGTGTGAACTCAGCATGGTGTCGTAGACGCGACTTTCGTTTTGACCATTTTAAGTCGATCGTTCCTTCTTTTCCACAACGACCGTCCCGACCATAGCCTTGTACCATATAAATAAAGGTTATTACAACGCAATACAACGAATCTTCTTCACGGCAAGCTCATGCTTTTTCGCGTTGTGCAAGACATTGTATTCACATTTTGTATTCAAACATGCACGTGGCGCGTTGAATGACAGTCTCGCGTGCAGGTGCGATCGCAATCACGCAGTGGTGTGTTGGATCAGCTATGCCGAAAAGGTGGGTGCAAACATAGTGCACGTATTTTAGTTGCGTATCGCTTCACCAATGATGTCGTAATCACAGGTACTGAAGCCCCTTTTTTTTTATTTTTTTGCGTGTGCTCCAATTCATGATCCGAGGAGAAGATCCCATCAGGTACCCTCTCCCGAAGTCTGAAATAGAAGCGGACGTTTGAGTGTGGGGTGCAAGGAGTACATTCACGACGTCGAGCGCAGAACTGCGCACGGCTGTGAGTCCTCGTGCGGCCAACAAAGTGAGAGAACGGGACAAGGAGATACAGATTAGGGCGAGAGTGAGTGAAGAGAAGATGTGGAAGGCACTAATACAGGAACCCCATGGGGTTGGGGAGCCCGATCAGAGATGCCAATGTCCGGGTCGATCGTTCGCGGCTTGGAAGCCCCCCGCAGGTCATAAAAGAGCTGACGACAGGCATAGATAACACACGATTAGGTTTTAGTATTAAGGGGCACGTATAAAATCACAGGATTTATATACGGTCAACTTCTGAGGTTTGTGGAAAGGGGGAAGTCCCCATTTTATACCCTTCAGCCAGAAAAATTTCCAAAAATGGCCCGAGGTGTGTGGCAAGACAAGTGACGAGAGTTGATGATTGGCGAGGACAGGAAAGTGTGATGATAGCGAGCAGATGTGACGCCTCTATGCTCCCACATTTACTGCTTCACATAAAAAGACAATTACTATTGGTAAACGAATGTGAAAGCGGGAATAATGTCATGCCGTCACGCCCCTTCCGCATGCCTCTACACACGCACCGAACCATACCCAATCCAACCCTACAACTAACACCAACAGCGCAACTAGCCACATCCACACCCTCCGATCCACCCTGGACATCCTTCCGTGCATCGCAGCCAACCCACCCACCGCTCCTAACCCACTCGGAACCCGACGCACAGGAACCCGCTTCAGTGGCAACAATGATGCCTCACTGCTGCTCTTGTGCACCACAACTCCCATTGAAAGCGCCGTCTCTGCCGATCCGGCACGCAAGGGCGAGGCCGCCTCCCCGCTCTCCAACGACGCCGTGCTGTCCACGCTGCCGCGCCGCGATCCCGCCGGACTCCACCGCGCCACGCCCCCGCGGCTCGCACGCTTCGCGACACTGTGTTGTTGCAAGGGAGGCAACGCGGGCCCCGGCGCGTGTCGCACACGCTGCGCGCCTAGAGCCAGCAGAGCTAGGCCGGCGCCCGTGTGCAGGAGCGCGGCGAAAGCTCCCACGGCACCTGATGTGCTGTCGAGGAGGGTGGGGAGCCAGGGGCCTCCCACGAGAAGAGTTGCGGCGGCAGCATGGGCTTCGAGGGAGGCTGCAAGACGTGTTTGAAGAAGGCTTGATCGAGTTAGGGGTGCGGTGGAGGTGTAGGAGGCGTTGAGGGTGTTGCTGCTGCTGCGTTTTTTGACGATGCCTTGGTGGCGGTTGGCGGCGCGTACCGTGTTGGCGCGAATGACGAAGAGGATGAAGGGGATAAGGAAGGATGCGCATGTGAGGAAGAATCGGGGTATGATTGCAGAAGAGTGGTTCCAGTACAGGTATTCTGCGCACACGGAAGGGAGCGCGCTAGCGGACACGACTGCGGCAGCGAGCCAAAAAAGATCCAAGTTGACAGTATTTCCAGTTGCCGCATATCGTATGAGCAAGAATGGAGCCGCAACGAGTGCAAAAGAAGCGCTGAGGAACGCGTGCAGTATCCGGAGCCATGGTGAAAAGGAATCGGTGGCAAACAGGGGATTCCGCCACGTACTTGAGTCCGAAAACGCAACCGTGCTGACAAATACCATGAATCCCTATTCATTTCAAGGCATGTCAACCTCTTACTGCTTGGACAAACAGGGGTGTATGATCACGAACCAAGAGATCAGCGATCCAAACGAGAACCACGGAGACATAGGCGCCGTTCTCGAAAGGAGTCTGAAAGCGCGCCATTATTCGTATCCGAGTCCAAAGTGAGGGTGCCTTTGAAGGGAGTCCTGTCGCTGACACGACGGTGGCTGATTTGTTGTCCTCCGCGCCATTTGCGAGGGGATCCAAGAGCGGAATGTCAACAACCGAATCATGCGATGCATTCGACGCATTCGACGAAAGCAGTGAATCGACGGACGCGGCACCGCGCAGCTGCGCGGATGGCGCCTTGCTCAGCCCGCTTCCGTACTCGAAGGCGCCCTTTCGCGTCACGCTCACGCGCGCACCGCCGCCCGGGCTACCCATCCCGCCCGTTGACCGCTTCATCCGCACGCTCCGGCTGCTGGGGGGCCCGCCCTCGCCTCCGGGCGATGCGGGGCTCGCTGCCACGGTCGCCAAGTTCATTATTTTTGGAACCCTCGCTCCAGAACCCAACCAGCAGCCAGATGCTTGAAACCTCCCCAAAATAGCCTCATGAGCCACAATGTGAATTCACCACTCTGCTCGCAAATGAAGACTCACGACATCTGCATCGTCGAATAACAGACGCGTCTGCCGCGAAGTCATGGTTTTAGCGTCGACCGCAAGATCACCTATACCCCCGCTATCATCCTTGACCTTCAGGACGACGACGAGACCAAGACGCCCGTCAAAACACCGCAGCCGAGTCCTAATGGCGCGGGTCCTCGCCGTAAGGTGCCGTCGAGAAGCGCTATGGCGTGGTCGCAGCTTACCGCTTCTAGCGCCGATTTGAAGGGTGGTGCAGGGACAGTGCGTAAGTATTCGGCCGCGGAGCTTGCACAACACAAGACCAAGGTGCGCCTTCTTTGGAATGTTGGGTTGTTGGTGGCGTTGAACGCGTTGTTGATTCAATCACTGGTTTCACGCCAAAACACAGGAAGACTTGTGGATAGCATTTGAGGGCAAAATATATTGTTGCACGCAGTATGCGGCGTACCATCCTGGAGGTGTTTCGCAGCTGATGCGTGGAGCTGGAAAGGACGCTACCGAGTTGTTTATGAAAGTGCATCCGTGGGTTAACTTGGATTACATATTGAGCGACAAGTGCCTTGTGGGGTACTTGATACATGAACCCGCGAGACAGTTGAGTTGCCTCACATGTATTGCGAAGTCTCGAACTTCCGACCAATGCGCTTGCACAGCAGGTCGCCTCCCACGCCGCCCCCGGGTCTGAACATCTCCAATGCTCCTGTTGCATCGGTCGTGCCGCATTCCCATGCAATCGATTCTCCGCGCCCGAATGGAGAAGCCATCCCACAACGCGCAGCAGTCTCGCCGCCGTCCTCCATCACCTTCAAAGTTGTGTTTCCTACCTCCAAGACTGCCGCGTCGCCTGCCACACACTTCCCGCCCACCTCCATCTCCACTCCTTCCCCGCGAAGCGAGAATATGGTAGGAGCTGACCAGACGGAGTCCGAGATATCCTCCAGTATCAATTTCATGCATATTAAGTAATGAAGAGTAATTGAGACGGGTGTTTGAAGGATTTGTCCGAGAATCGCAAAAAGGGACACACTTAACAACCTGCGCGCGGAGGAGATGGCAGCGACAAGCACGTGCGTTTCCGCGCGAGGATACCTGCGCTTGAAGGCCAGTGCGCAAACAATGGCGCCGATACTCGCGAGCGATGACCGCGACGGTGGGGTTTGGTTGTTGCTCCGGGTTCCCTCGAAGCCTTGCCGCAATAACTTTAACTAGTTGAAAAAATAGGACGCGCCACGGTGACGGGCGTCTTTGCAGGCGGAGCAGTGTGAATGTCCTTCCCAGCTTTGACACTCATCAGACTTGTTTTGTTTACCCGCTTCCGACGAAACAGCAAAAAGTACACATTCGACAAATGCGTAAAGGCGCAGGTTCCCTGCGAACCCGATGCGGACGTTCGCGAGTTTGCAGACACTGTCACGGGATTGGTCGCGGACGCGTGCGCTGGTACCGTTTGTCCTCGCTGACTGCAAGAAGGGAGCTGATTGCGAATACAGGCCGCAACACGGCTTTATTCACCGCTTCAGTCGCAAAATCAATGGCGCAGCATGAAAGGTGGACTTTTGACTGGAAGGTGGATCCCATCGTTCACTTGCCTGACCAACTGTCCCGCGACAACATATGACAGAACTTCCATCTTTTTACCACTCGTTAAAGAACTCGGCAAACGAAAAAAGCACTTTTCAATCTCATACGGATTTTTTGGCATCACCGATTCAGCACTTGTCAACTTGATCTCGGAAAAAAATGTCCCAGGTTTCTGGAATTTATTCATTCATCCAAAAGAAGGCGTATCTGATTTTATTCATTCAGTTGCACGGATATGTGCAAATATGGGTCCGCTGCTGACAGAATTGATTGACTTTGACGAACTCAACGCCATTCTGGAAAAAGGATGCATGCTGCCTCATTTTCTGCTTCTTCAGTTAGAAGCACGATCATCCCCAAAGACCCTGGGGACATTATGCATGGTGCGTTTGTGTCTGTGGGGATGGGCTGCGTGACTAAACTGTATGGGGCATACAGATGGATCTCGCAAACCCATGCTATCTTCAGCCCACAGAGCCGTCATATCATATTTCAGCCTCTAGTCTTACAAAATCAGTTGCCGCATTTAGTTTCGTATATTTAGTTGGTGTGATGCAATTTATAAACTGACAGCATTCTGCAAATTGAACAGAGAAAGTGGCAATATCACTTAGCACACCTGGTTACATTGGAACCATTCCTTTCCATGAGTCTCTTCTAACGACCATTATTGCGCGTGAGTTAGTGTCGTGTTTGACAGGTACCGATTCTCATCTGCGCCTCCTTCAGCTTTCCTTGGAGTGAACGGACACGCGACCGTTATGCTGAATCTAGATGTGAGTTGCTAACTGTATGCGTATGCATGTGATTGGTTGGTTCATGCTATTTGCCAGCCGACGGACAAGCTGAGTCTTGCAGAGAACGAGCAGGCGCTGGATTTCTTGCATTCCGTCCGAAAGATTCGTACTGTGCAGGTTTGACTCTCACTTTGCCGTTATCCAAAATTAATCTGGTAGTTCATACCCAGACTCCCATCACAATTGACCATCGTATCCCACGCCTCGAAACTACCTGTATCGACTTGACGGCCGAAATTTCTAGACTAAAGGTTTCCTTTTCTCTTCATCTCCATCCCCGCGTCGCTAAAACGAATCTCAAAGGCCCACAACGTGACACAATCCACTGCCCTTACGGACACCAACGAGCGCCTGATGCACCTAGAAACGGCCCTCGCGGACAGCCGCGCGCAGCTCGCAGCCCTTCAGCAGCACGCACGCGACGCGACCTCGCAGCACTCGCGCGAAGTGGAGCGTCTACGTGTGGAGCAGGAGGCGGCCCTGGAGCACGCGCGCGAAGAAGACGCGTTGGCGCTGCAGACTCTACGGGAGGAAGTGGATGCGCGCTCGGTGCAGGTGGCTGGGGAATTGAAGGCATGGGAGGCACAGGTACTTGGGCGGGCTGATGCGACGCGGTCGCACTTGGAGAAAGAGGTGGTGAATGTGAGGGGTCAGATGGAGAAGGCTTTGAAAGACGCGGAAGAGAAGCGGAGGAGTGACTTGAAAGAGTTGGAAGAAAGGGCGGAAAGAGAAAGGCTGGAGGCTGTCGAAGCTGTCTTGAGTGACTCTCAGCTGCATATGTTCGCCAAAGAGCAAGTAAGTTGCGAGAATTTGTTCGTCTCAGTCATTTATGTCGCAATTGTTACTTGGAAACAGGACCTGCGAAGTGCTGGAGACAAAATCCGTGAGCTTGAAGCGCAAGTGGTTGCGTTATCATCTCCTTCAGAGCCTGTCAGTGTCAGTAACATGAAGTTGGAAGTTGGTTAGTCCCCATGAGTTAAATGAACGCTTTCAAATGAACCCCCCCTCCCCCCTCAGCACAACTGACGAGCGCATTGATGACTGTGAAGCTTGAAAAGGCCAGCCTGGAAACAGAGGCAAAGCATTGGAAGGTGAGGGGTGCAGTAGAAATGCCGAAACGTTCCTAATCCTGAACCATTCAGTCTGAATACGAGGCTGTATTTTCTTCCTTTCAAGAGAAGTCTGAAAGTTTGCAAGCCTTGGAAGCAGATTGCGCAGCCAAGTCTACTCAAATTGATGTTATGAAGGATGAGCTCATTGTCAAGAAAGACTCTTGTGCCTCTCTAATGGCCTCTCTTGCCCATTCTCAGAAAGATTTGGAGGCTTGTCGAGAAGAAAATTCAACGGTCGCTTCAGCTATGGCCCAACTAGAAGCTGATGTCAGCGCATTGTTGTCCAAAATGTCAGACCGCAAAGCGAAATATGCATCGAACCTCGCTGCACTCAAGGAAGAATCCGCTGCCAAACTCGCGCAATCCGTTTCGTCTTTGCGCGCGGAGCTCGAATCCCAGCATTCCACTGAAATTGCAGTCCTGATCGAAGAGCACCAAACAGTGATGCGAGGGTTGCGTAAAGAATTTTCCAGAACGGGACTTGAGAAAACAAGCGAAGCGCAATCCAAGATGGATGAAGCGGAGGCGCGAATGGAGGCGATGGAACGCGCGAATGCGCGGGAGGTGGAGAAAGCGCAGCGCGCTGCCAAGGCTGCTGTTCAGGAAGATATTAAAGACTTGGAGGCACGGCTTGAAGAGGCGGAGCTTGTAGGGACTTCTTGGAAGCGGGATGCCGAGCGCTTGCAAAAGGCTTTGCATCGGGCGATTGAGATGGGGAAGCAGAGCTTACTTGACTATGAGAAGGAAGTAGATGGAGAGAGAGACCTATGGGATGTTGAGCGAAAAACGTTAAAAGGAAGGATTCAGTTGCTGGAGGTGAGCGGTGACTTGTTTTGACAATTCCAGAGGTGACGCCTTCCTTCTCACAGACTCGGCTGGCCACCATTTCAGAGACCCTAAAAACCGTAAGCTCCCAATCGCACAAAGCAAGCCTGTCGGACGATGTTCATAAATCGATTATGGTATGTGCTGCGGATCTTTATTTTGGGTAAAATATGTAACCCACGGAGATAAAACATAACATCCCACGCCAATACAGATTGCAGCAGAAATACATCCAGCAGCTGAAGAAATCAAGCAAGCTCCCCGTAGGCGAGCTCGCATGTCAGATGTTTCACAGCTGCTTGAGATATCGGCCACTATGGGGAAGTCTCTTCCTGCTAAGCGTGCTTCCAAGCCGCGTAATAAGTCCAAAATTGCCACAGCTGTCCATGCAGCAGATTCCAAGGAATCTGACGATGAGAAGGTGGCGGATGACTATGTTCCGGGGGCGCAATTTGACGAAGAAACTGTTGCATCTGTGGACGACTTGCAACCAGCTCCGGAGCCTACAAAAAAAGATCAAGCTTCAAAACGAGGGAAGCAATCATCCAATCGGGCGCAAAAATTACCTGAACCGAATGTTCCTATTGCCTTCGCTTCTGACGGAGGGGCCGATGCAGGACGTTCCGAATTGCAGCAAGACGCAGCATCCGCTGCTCCGACTTTACCTATCGACCCTCAGGCAAAACCTATGGCGCGGCGTCGGCGGGAAATCAAAGCGGAAACAGAAGACGAAGATTCGGAAAAGGAGTCGCAAGATTCGAGGCCGCCACCGAGAAAGAAGGCGACCAAACCATCTGAAGAATTGCCTGCATCAGCTACCACTATCACCGAAACCCAGGAGGATTCTAAACCAGAGGAAGTCAAGAAGCTGGCAAAGTCCAAAAAGCCCCGTCCCTCGCTCGCCCTTGTTCCCCGGCCAAGGAGTAAAGCACCCAATAATGACGATCCTAGCGCTCTGGATGGCACGGAAATCGGTGGTAAATTAAAAGACTCTTCTGCTGCAGATTTGGGGAGCGATGAAGTGCTACCGACGGGTCGAACAAAGCGTACCGCAGTGCTTGCACAGAAACCGCCCTACTGGGTTGTGGCTGGGACCGCTGCTGCTCCGGCTGCAGAGGAGATGAAGGACAAGTCGACCGCCTCCAGCGAGAGCGACGAATCCATAATGAAAGCTTCCAGGACAGCGGCTCGCCAATCGAAATCTCAAAGAAGTGAGCAAGATGCTGACAGGAATGTGGTGGCGGTGGGGAAGTCAAAGGAAACTGGAGGTGTCAAAAAGGTGGACTTACGGGAGACATCAGCGTCTGTCGAAGACGAACCTGAAAATGGCACTTATGATGGCGCAGATGCATCAGACACGGAGGAAGTGGCTGAAGATGATGCATCCATCAGCAAAAAGAACTCATCAAAGTCAAAGAAATCCGCTCAGGCGGAAAGAAACCATGACAAGGATCCAGAAATTGCTGATCTCAGTAGAAGCAAATCACGGAAGAAAGGAGGCAAGAAGGATGCCGGGAATGCTACACAAAGCAAACGGAAATCGAAAGAAAATGAGGACGAAGCTGGCGTAAAAGAAGTTGCAGATGATGTGCAGGAGGACGCAGAGAAGGTGGAGAAAAAGAAGAGGAAGCTGGCTGGTCGTGCCTTGGCGGCGGACGAAGCGGACGAGGTTAGTTCCGTCAATGCCTTCCGAACAATGTCAAATCAAAACTGAACTAATAGGTACCGCATCAACATTCGGCGCCTGTAAAGTTGGGTGGCCTGAAGCTGTCTTTTGGTACTGGAGTCAAGTCACCAGTCAAGAAGCTCTTTTCTTTTTCACGCCCATCGACTCTCCCTGCGTTTGGAAATCTTCCAGGAATTCCGGCTGGGACTTTCGTGAACCCATATCACTCACTAGGGGCATCGGCGGATTCAAGCGCACTCTCAGAGTTTGAAAAGGCTCGTGCGGCACGACAGGGCATGAAGCGCTTAGAGGCATTGAAAGCGGCTGAGCAAGGATCTGGTTCCTCCTCCCTTTGATTTGTTGCACACTTATTATATTTGATGCTATTTTGGAGATGCAAAAGCCAATACACTCTTGAGCCGTCTTTGTTAAATCAGTCCAACAAGGAACACAAGAAGGCGCTTTCCACGTCATCCGCGTTCGCGGCGTCCCCGCTCCCTGCCAATATCGCCGCATCTACATGCTCCCGTGTCCGCATCCCTACCAACACGGTCCCGCCCCTGCCACCCGTTTTGGTCTCCAAAGCACCCCTCACAAGCCGGATGGCCACGTCGCTCAAAGGCGGAACGGCATGCACATCCACGGCGGCCCCGTGTTCAGCCTCTGACACAGCGCCCCGCCACGCGCGCACGACGCTGGGCGCCATGGCGGCCAAAACTCCCGCGGCCTCGGCGTTCATGGCGGCTTCCCTTGCGAGCGCGAGGCGTGAGATGGCGTCGCAGAGGGCATGCAGGCTCTCGCTGTAACTGTCGCACCATGCACTCACGTCGGCTGGGGGCTCAGAGAAGGAAGCGAGGAGGGCATGGGTGTCAGTTTTAAGGGAGGGGAGAACTGTGCGGGAGATGTAGTGTTGGGTTGCGAAGGCGTTGCTGGAGAGGAGCTTTGCGAGGTTTTCCGACAGAGTTGTGGACCAGATGAAGTGAGAGATGGTCGCGATGTCTTCGTTGCTGTCGCCGACTGTGGTTTGTGGAGGTGTTTAACGTGTGGTGCGTTTTGTAGGGAAGTGAGCGGACTTTACCAAGCGAAAGGAGGTCTGATTCCAGTTCGGCGACGCGTTCAAAGAAAGTCGTCAGTTCTGCAGTGACTTTGGACTCATCTGAAGTGGAAAGTGAAATTTGATGAGAATAATTTGCGCAAAGAAATATGTCATACCGTTTTCAATTGTATTCACTTTGTCTGCCAAACATCGGACTGACCCTCCAGCAATTACATTCAGGGGACGTTGAGTCAATTGATATAAACCATGTTCCTGTAAAAAACAACAACGTCATATAGCGAAATCTTGAGCGAACCATCCTGACAAGGACACGCACCTCTGCTATTTCAGCCAACACTTTGGCACCAGATCCAGTTGAATCCTCCACAGCATCCCTTTCAAACACATTCAACGGATACTCAATGTATGCAAAATGATGCTTTTCTCCAGACACCTCGCGCGCGAGACGAACGCATTCCTCAATGTCAATGAAATCGGGTGTGTCGCGATTGGCGATTGAATTGGAGGCAATCCCGTAGTATGAGATACGGCCCGTTTCCACCTCTATCTCCAGCTGCTCAAAGGCACGTTTCAAGAAGGGGTAAACGGACGAGACCTTTGAGCCGTTTTTGAGTTTTCCGGCAAGGAGGCGCTCGGGACAATTGATCAAGTACACGTCGATGGATTCGAGATTCATTTCGAGCAGCGAGCGCGAGATGGAGTGAGATATGAATGAGGGGGCGATGCAATGGGCTGCGAATTCTGACAAGAGAATGGTTTCCTGCGCCCACTCAGTGGAATTACTTTGAATCAAAGAGAGTGACTCCTTGTCTAGAATGTGGCCGCATTTGGAGACGATAGCGATGCTCTGGGGGGGAATGCGGGTGTGAACGCTTCGACCTCTCGCAACAAACGAAGATGGCACACCTCGCGCTGTACGGATCCCTCTGCAGCCACGATCGCAATGGCTTCGCCGACCGTCTTCTCTGTTGAAGGAGGTGGTGAGCAAGCGTTCCGGAAGGGTGCGGAATCTTTGGTGTTCAGCTGGAACCTGAGCCGAAGTGTGCGGCAGTGTCCACGAGATTAGCGCCGCTCCGAAGCGCGTGCGCCAAAGCGGCCGGGTCCCGCGCGCGGAAGCAGCCGATGGCAACGGAACTCAGGGCGAGACCGCCGCCACGGTGCTCGGCGCGGAACAGCCGCGGATGCCTGTCCGCGTGGCGCCGAGTGGCTGCGGGGGTGGCGCGTCCGCGGACGGCGGCGCACCGGGTCGTTGCTGCGGCGACGCGCGACGCCCACATCTCTTCTCTCTTCTCGCTTTTATGTTGTTTTCGGGGAACCCGCTCCCGTCCGAGCTGCAGCTGCGCATCGTCGCGCGTCTCGCGCGTCTCGATCCGGTTGCGGTGCACCGGCTGCGACGGCTCTGTCGGTCCGCCGCCGCGCTCCTGGCCACCACCGACTTTGCGCGGCTGGCCGCCAACGCGCCCCGCGTCGGCTTCATGCACTTTGGCTCGCTGGAGTCCTGCGACCGGGGCACCGGCCAGTCCGACGCAGAGGCGCCCGCGGTGCATCGCCGCAATCTGGTCTGCTTCGTGAGCAACCCGGCGTTGGTCCGCAAGAGCATAAGGCAGCAGATCGCTGACATCCCGGCTCAGTTCTGGGACGGGTACAGATACTGGCAGTACGATGCGCATACTCTGACTCCCACTGAGGGAAATGAGCCGGTTTGGATCGACAACTCAGTCGACATGGACGACCGAAAGTCCATGTTCCGCGATTTACCCCTCCAAGAGTTTTGCATCACGGGACCCCTGCCAGAAGCTCTGACGGACTTGACCTTACTCAGGGAGCTCGATCTGAGTTTGCACGTGTTGACAGGGCCATTGCCATCCTCCTTGGGCAACTTGAAGTCTCTTGAAAGCCTAGACTTGCTGGACTGCAACATAGATGGACCCATCCCAGAAAGTGTGGGAGACCTGCAGAATTTGCAAAAGTTGAACTTGGTGGGGAACCGTCTCACAGGGCCGGTGCCCAAGTCCATTGGCCGACTGTCGAAACTGGTCCAGCTCCAGCTTTTCTCAAACGACTTGACTGGGCCCATTCCGCTGGAGCTAATGCAATTATCGCTATTGACTCAGCTTGATCTTGGTTCGAACGAGTTGACTGGTCCTATTCCACCCGAGCTGGGCCAGCTTTCCCTCCTTACTCGACTCCATTTGGGAACCAACAAACTCTTGGGTCCCGTTCCAGAAACTCTTTTCGGCCTCACCCTTTTGACTCAGTTGAACTTGTCCTCTCAATATTTGACAGGGCCTTTGTCGCCTCTTGTGGCCCAGCTTGTTAACCTGCGGCGTCTCAATCTCGAAGAAAATGAGCTGGAAGGTTTTATACCCCCAGAGCTGAACCTATGCACGCAGCTGAGGCAGCTGAATCTTTCAGATAACCAATTTGTCGGACCCATCCCACCCTCTCTTTCAAACTTAAGACATCTGTCGGAGCTACAACTAGGCGAAAATAGGCTTGAAGGACCCATCCCTGCCGGTCTTGGAGACTTGACTTCGTTGGAGGTCCTCGAACTTCACCAGAACATCTTGACAGGCACGCTCCCGGAATCACTGACCCGGCTCACGAACCTGTACTACCTCAAGGTGCATCACAACCAGCTGGAGGGTCCATTGATTCAGTTGGGTGCGTTGGAAGAGCTTTCGGAGCTGCAGCTTGGATTCAATCGGTTCTCAGGAGAGATACCGGACTCGATTGCGCGCTTGATACGCTTGGAGGAGCTAGGGTTGCGTGGCAATGAAGGCTTGGCGGATGCCAAGATTCCGGGGAGTGTGGAGGACGGTTCGCGCGTCTACGATTTATTGGTCGCTGAGGGATTTTCGCGGCGTTGATTCATTTCCTATTCTCCATGGACGTTTCTTTTAATTAAGTTGATTGATACGCTACACCTTGATGGTCCTAGTTCACAGGTGCTGCAGAGTCAAGCATCTTCACCTCGCTTTCAGCCTCAACCATTTTCACCGTGTCTGGGTGAGTTGGCTATACTGACGTGCCCTGTGTAAAGTACTCGAGGATGGATCGGGCGGGGTTTCAAAGCCCCTTCACCCATTGTGTAAAGCCTTCTCTTACGACTTATCAGAATATCTAAAGAACAAGCTTCTTGCAAATGGGGCATTCCCTATGCCCTCGCCGTCGGACAATCCGTCTTTCCGTACCTGACAAAGGCTGAGGTGCAACAGGCACATTTGCAGGCTCGGCTCTGCCGCTTTGATCGGTGATGTCTGCGGACTCCAAAGCCAGTACCGTCTCCACGCCACTGTTTACCTCGGAGATGCCTTGTAGGCATCGAACGACGGGTTGAACGACATCTAACAACCACTCATCCACGCAATCCACGTGGAAGGCATGGCCGCAAGGTAATTCTCTCAACCTTTCACCGTCCTCATAGTCCCCCAAGCAAATTGCACACATTGTTGCCGATGCAAACTTGTGCATCGGAATGCACACCACTCCTTCCCGCATCTCTTCCCTCCCCTCCGGCTGCTCCCGCACAACCTGCGCCACATACTCAACAACGTCGTCATCAAACCCCGCCCCAGAACGACTCACAACCCAACCTCCCTCGCACTCCGCCGCCCCGCCCTGAAACACAAAGACGCGCGTCACTGACAGTTCCTCGCGCGTGAGCCCCGCGCGACTGGCGGTGGGCGCGCGAACGCTGCTTGTCTGCGTCGTTCCAAGCTCGCCGAATTCGAGCAGTCCGCTGAGTATCCGCTGGAGAAGTGTGTTTGCCTCGCGCCGGAAGGTGTCGCCGAGGTGTTGCGCTGGTTGCACGCTATCAGCCTGCCTAACACGAACGACGCGGACAGCGAGGAGGAGACAAAACAGGAACCAAACGATGGGACCAATGTAAAGCTGGGCGAGGGCGAATGAAAGGGCGGGAGAGGGGTTGTAGCCAGGGGACGTTGCTCTAGTAGCTGGTGGCGGGGAGGCGGGGAAGGGAGCGGTGGATACTTGAGGCGCGGATGGGGAAATGAAGGTAGTAACGCTGTCTGGTAGACTGCCTGCCATCTTGTGTCCATCCCAAGCATCGGAAAAAATGGCGCGATTATGTAATACGGCGGCAGAACCTGCGTACATTCCAATTGTTGTGTTCCCATTCAAATACTGAGTACCGACATTCGCGCCGTCCATGTATGCTGTGGCATAGTTCTTGATAAATACCGTGTTGAGAGAAGCGAAACCCCAGACCCAAGAGAGAAGGGACAGATATAGCGAACAGGCATAGTATAAATTGAAGTTACTTTTCCATGATACCGTGGAGGGAAGAAGGTTCTGGTTGATGGCGAAGTGGAGCAATTCGCCTTTTACTGCCATTAATAATCTCGCCAAACCGAAACCAAGATGACAACAGCTTACGTGGCAGTCTGATGCATGCTATCAACGTCTCACAAAATATCCACAGAGACGCAAGATCTGTCCACACGGACCCGCTCACACCACTGTCGAGGCTCTCAGAAGCGGAGCCGTAGTTGGCGCTGCTAGAGAGGAAGAGGGCATTCGCAGTAATAACAAGCGCATCGTAGCAGATACAAAAGAGCACCCAGTGACGCGTGGTGCGCGCAATGGTGAGCGCGTATGGACTGAGGGACACGAGAGGCGTGTATCTCGCGTAGATGAGAAGGCTTTCAGGCAGGCAGGACATAGGCACTGAATGCGGTAGATCCGTGCGGTGGGACAGCTGCTCCTCTGTTCACAAGCTTTTCCTTGTTCCGTCTCACATCCCGCTGTGCGCTGACTTCAATTTTCCGAACCCGCCAATCACTTTGGTTCCAACCCATTGCCAATTTCGACCGCATCCCCGTCCGTCCGATGCCGCGCACGCTGAGCTCCGTTCTTGGCGATGAGACGCTGGGACGATCGCTGCTCGGGTTCTGCGTGTTCCAAGCTGTGTTCTACGCTGGCTTCGTCTCGCTGTTTCCGGCCTCGACCGTCAAGCAGCGCGGCTGGCTCTTGACGGCCCTCAACAGCTTCGTGTCAACGGCAGTCTCCATCCCATACCTATTCTCGTGGTTTGCGGGCGAAGGAAGACTGCCGGAGCAAGATTTTCAGTCGTGGACTGTGCCCACTACCGTCTTCTGCGCCTTCTTTATGAGCTATTTGATCGGCGACTTGGTTCTGGGAACCCTTTTCTATCCTTCCCAAATGAATTGGGGAACGGGCTACTTCCACCATACCATGTACTTGGTCCTCCTTCCGTTGGCTATGATGGTGACATTTTCTTATCCCCTTGCTGAGCATTCTCAGTGCCGCCCCTTACTTGCGCTCACTACAGTCAGATATTGCGGGAAACTTTACACTCATGTGCATTTTGGAGCTGCCAACTCTGCTCCTTGCATTGGCCCAAATCAATAAGTCCCTGCGACACGATTATGTGTTTGGAGCGAGTTACTTTCTCACCCGTATCCTGCTTCACGTCTACGCAATCTATGAGTTTTGGATCGGTTACCCGGGATCGTTCATCAACAGGGCGATTCCCATCGCCATCTTTCCGCTTCATGCCATGTGGTTTCGACAATGGTGCCGGCAGCAATTGCGGTTACGGCGGAAGATGCGAGTGTCGAAAAAAGGTGACAATTTAAAGGATGATTTTGGAGGACGAACACTATGCAAACGAAACACAACTGAGGCGGCAATCAAGCAAGAGATTTTGCATCATGAGTCTCAGTTGCACAGCGCTGATCACCATAAGGACATTACAACGGTATTTTTGGGCAACAAGAAAAACAATGCAAGCGGAAGGTTGAGAGTGGCGGGAACGGGGAAACGGGCGACTATGTCATTCAAAAACTGATGCTTTGTCTTTATCCTTGACTTTTTCTTGGCTTTCTCTTCTATTTCGGGGACATTGTTTCTTCTATAATTATTTTCTTAGTATTTACATCGTATTCACACATATTATATTTCCAACAATCAGCAGGGTTACTTCCGCAACCTTCCGAAAGTATCATGTGATGACACATGAACGTGGTAAAAAATTCTCACCAAAACCAATGTCGACCGATCAACGGGACAGTGCCTGCGAAAAGATGCCCGACGTTAAAGCCGTGGCCCCGGCTTCGTTGCAAGACCTGTGTGCCTTCCTGCACCAGGAACTTGACGATAAGGGGATCAACGAGATGGTCCGGATGGACGTGGAGCGGATCCAGCGGGCCATGGAAAGCTATGTCTCCAACGCCAGCGACTGGTCCCAGTTCAGCCACTTTGAAACTGGACGCTATACTCGCAACCTCGTTGACTCGGGGAATGGCAAATTCAACCTCATGATCCTGTGCTGGCCTGCGGGCGTACAGAGGTGAGCTTTTTCTTTTCCAGATTCGGGTGGCGTGCTCCCAACTGCCACCCTTGTTTTCTCCTCACCGCTGATGCAAAGACCCTCATAGCCCTATCCACGACCATGCTGGCTCTCACTGTCTCATGAAGATCCTCAATGGGGATTTGAAGGAGACACTTTACTCTTGGCCCGAGTCATCCGGCCCCAAGCCACTGCTGCCTCCTTCCCTCATCCCTGCCTCTGTGGTCTCGCAACCTACACAATGCAAGGAATCGAACATGAACGTGACAAAGGAAACGGTTCTCGGCGTAGACAAGGTGGCGTATATCCACGGTACGTTACTCTTCCCTAGAACAAACAAACGAGTCCAACACAAGCTGATATTCCATCAGATAAGATTGGTCTGCATCGCATTTCGAACCCAACTTCCCAAAACAGTGTCTCGCTTCATCTGTACTGTCCACCGTACGAGACGTGCAAGACGTTTGATGAAACGACAAGCGTGGCTCGTGCGAGCGGGCGCATTGTATTTTTCTCTGAGAAGGGCGAAAAAAAGAATCTGGCATGTTTGGGGGTGATGCAGTAGTTCGTTCTTTTGCCCTCACTGGCATCCACTTGTAGTTTAATGGTAAATAAAAACGATTTAACAGATAAGGTGAATTATAATACTGTCAATATTTTTCATTCTTCAATTATATAAACAAGAAGTAGCCATTCTAAATCCTCACAATTGAAGAATTAGACTTCGAATACGTCTGCGATGTCGCGTTTGCATTGTTCGTTTTGACAGTGCTGTTACCCGTATGGACGACAGGAGCACATTCAATTGTATCAATAGGCTTGCTTGGAACATAAGGTTTATCTGGAACCTTTTGCTTTGGCTGCGGACTCTTGGGAGTATCGGGCATGATGGGCTTGTCGGGCACATAGGGTTTGATTGGCTTGTCAGGAACATAGGGCTTGGATGTTGTGCTCTTGACAGGTTTACTATCCGTCTTCACCTTTTCGTGTGTGCTGGTTTTGCGAGTTGTTACTTTCTTTGTCTTCCCGCTTCTCGTTGAAGGCACAGATTTAATGGAGCTCGTGGAATTTGAGTTCACTGTCGAGGTCGTGTTCGTCTTTTCAAAGGTGCACGGACCCAAGATTCTCCACTTTCCACCGTCGGTTGTGGGTACTTCCTTCGGCTTTATGCTTTTTAAATTTTGCCAATTGTGGTGGTCATAGCTGACGATTGTGAGAGGCTTCGAATAAACTTGTTTCTTGGACCATGGCGCAGCACAGGGAGCCACCATAAGATACGGAGGAATTCCGGATGTTGAGCCACGCCTGGAACTGAAAGTGGTGAATGTGGTATATGATGTCCGGGTGCTGTTCTTTCCCGAACCGTTTGTTAAGATGGGGTCAATCGGATCGGGATTTCCGGTTGGCTTTGCAGTGGGTACTTCGTCAGTGCTAGTAGGAACCTTTGGGTCAGATGTATTTCCGCTGCTTTTAGTTTTGGTGCTGGATTCCGAGTCAGTTGTTCTTGAGTCACTTGCGCTGCCAGTCGTCGCAGTCGAAGTGAAACCACTGGAAGCGCTGGTATTATTATTTGTTCCAGATCCGTTGTTGTTGGGGCCTGATCCTGAGCCACCGCCGCCTTCTCCACCGCCATTTCCAGTCGGAGAACCAGTCGCTTGAGTGGC